>NW_025553324.1:0-49338 GCF_020424385.1 Procambarus clarkii
GTGTGTACCTGGCTCCCGTGTGTACCTGGCTCCTGTGTAAACCTGCCTCCCGAGTGTACCTGGCTCCCGTGTGTTACCTTGCTCCCGTGTGTACCTGGCTCCCGTGTGTACCAGGTTCCAGTGTGTACCTGGCTCCCGTGTGTACCTGGCTTCCCTGTGTACCTGGCTCCTGTGTAAACCTGCCTCCCGTGTGTACCTGGCTCCGGTGTGTTACCTGGCTCTTGTGTGTTCCTAGCTCCCGTGTGTACCTAGCTCCCGTGTGTACCTAGCTCCTGTGTGTACATGGCTCCTGTATGTACCTGGCTCCCATGTGTACTTGGCTCCAGTATGTACCTGGCTCCCGTATGTACTTGCCACCCGTGTGTACCTGGCTCCCGTGTGTTACCTGGCTCCCGTGTTTTACCTGGCTCCCGTGTGTACCTGGCTCCCGTGTGTTACCTGGCTCCCGTGTGTTACCTGGCTCCAGTGTGTTACCAGGATCCCGTGTGTACCTGGCTCCCTGTTACGGCCCTCTCGGGACGCAACGGGGTTCTTACTCTGATGTTGTTAGAGGAAGTTATATCCGACCCCGAGCCAGTAGTGGCTTTCAAGGGATGTGATCCGTGACGCAAGTAACTTAAAGGGGGAAGGGATAGAAAGTTAAGAACTTAAGATTATAATTGTTCCCATCACCAAATAAATAATATATAAAAGTACACAGGGGGAGGGGTATTAGCACTGTACAAGGGGAAAATACACAATTGTCTTCTGCTGAAGACTCTGGAGCAAAACTCTCGGTGCTGAGTCCTCGGTGCTTCTTCGTGGCCTCACAACGAATCCTCTGAGAAGTTGAGCCTACCCTGGCCACAGGTCAGCCAAAACACAGGTCCACTGGGGGCACCGCCGTGGAGGCCGTCAACCACACGTCCAGCTGGTCTGCTGGCAGGTTCCGGATCAGCAAGGCTGGTCAGGCCACTCCACGGGCGATATTAGCGTAACGCCCTAGACAGGAGCCTCGTGTGATATCACAAATCACTCTCCTGTCCTCAGTACCCCAGTGGATAATCTTCTCCAACAGTCAGTCCCGGGTAATCCTTCTACTGCCACTCCACTGGCAGGGTAACACACCACAGTGTTCTTCCGGGGGGACGACTTCACAACTGCTGCAGCAAAGCACACGGTATGGAGACGGCTGCCTCGGGTAGACTGACTCAACTTCCCTTACAGCAGTCCCAGGTCGACTCTGTAAGTAGACACGTCATCAATAACAGGGACACTAAAACACCTCACTTACAGGCTCAGACACAAACGCCCCACACATCCACTTCATAGATGGCGTTGTAGTCTGAGCGCCACCTCACCAGGTCCGCAGCGGCTGTGTTGAGCGCTGAACCGGACTGGAAACTGGCCCTCGAGGCCAGTACACGCCGTCCTCACCAGGTGTCGTCCGTTTGGAGGGAGTTTCGGGAGCTGACCCACAGATGGCGCGGTCGTCACTGCTCCGGGCTCGGACGTTGGATCCGGGTTCGTAACACCTCCACACCAAAAAGAATTTGGTTTGGGGTTCTATAAAAAGAGACACAAACCAAATTAGTACGGCGACACAACTCCAAATGGACTCACATGCTTTATATACTGGAACGGCGAGGCTGTCTCGTCCACAGAACTGTACTGAGGAAAAACCCTGGCACAAAGGGAACTTGCAGATAGAAGACGATGATCTGTCTGAAGTAGTCTTCCACACTTCCACTGTGATGCCAAGCAGGGGCATCAACTCACATCTCTCAAGTAAGGATCGGTGTGGACACGATCTGGGGCGACTCGACACTTCCCCATGTCGTGGCACCGATAATGGCTAGACACAGACGGCATTTCTGGTACCGATCCGGCGGTCCTTCAGGGAGTCGGGCATCTGGAATACAGGGGTCTGATAATTCAGAGTGACAGCGACAGCGGGTAAAACAGTACTTACAGCATACTCTACTAAGTCCACACCTAGTCCCAACGGGGCTGTTCGTACGTCGCAGATGGCATTCGCTCTGCCACCGTCAGGTCGACCAACGTTCCACATAACGCTGCATTGAAGCTCAGCAGTCACGCGGGGGGGGGGGGGTCAACCTGTCGGAAACAGTCACTCACATTATCATCTCTCGTACCTCCTGTATCAACTATTACCTTCCAGGTCCCTTCTTCAACTGCAACACTTGCAGTGCAAATCCCCATTCCCTGGGAACTCTTCACGATATTCACGGGAGCCATCATCCTTCGGGTCGTCCACTGATCCTTACTGAGAACACAGAGAACACATACGAGAACAAAACAAAATACCGGTAGGAAACATTTGGTTACCTTAGGGACAAGTTTCCTGAGCCTGTCATGTCCATAGCCGGCAACATCCACTAGCCTGGCTTGGACCGAAGAGGGCACTAGACCTTTTGAACACACCTCACATACCTCTGACGTCTGGGGAATCTCTGGTCGGTTCAATGAACGCTGTACCTTGCCATACCGCAAGTACACATCCGCCTTCGCTCCAGACTCGTTGGTATCCGTGGGTGCCTGCACACAAGGCCTCTCTTCTAGCTCAGGTACTTCTGCCATCGTAACCTCATGTTTCTTGTCGAGAGAAGAATCAGGAGACACTGCTAGAATACTGTCGATCTGTGGGTGAGAGGACAAATTAAACATGTTTACATCCGGGTCTGTCTTTACCTGGACATTACCATTGCCTGTAGTTACCTCAGACCTTGCTGTTCCAGCTGACTCGTCCGCAACCTTGGGAAGATTGTTGCTCCAACCTGTCACCAAGTCGTTGGCTAGTACCACGACAATCCCAGCCACAGGGAGGGTATCGACTACTGCCAACACACATGTGCCACTGAAGTAAGGCGAGTCGAGATGCAGCGGCACTAAGGGGGCGATATACTGCGTCCTCGGAAACCAACCAGGACAACCTCTGGTCTCCCATCCACACTTACTCGCTCGGGTAACGAGTTCTTCACGATCAGGGACTGGGCTGCTCCACTATCTCTGAGCACTACTACAGATCTACCAGTATGATCACTCGTTACATACCCGCTTGAAGTGTGAGGGGCGAACAAACTTGATCCTTCCTGTGTCGTCGTCGACTGGCTTCCTGCCGGTGGTGTAACACAGCTCATCATCATCACCTCCCTACGTGCGCTGCCACCTCTTCTGCCTCGGCACCTAGCAGCTACATGCCCTTTCTGCCCACAAGTCCAGCACACCATATTCCTCCTCGGGCTCCGGTGTTTCGGACTGCTAGGACTTGTTCTTCGAGGGCTACTTGGGGCGTCTTCTTAGCACTTTGTGGGACGGGTCTTTCCTCTTCGTCATGAGGTCTGTCAAACCGGCGCTGGTAATTCCTTGGGACGTACTTAGCAGACGGCCTATGAGTCAGGATATATTCCTCAGCCATGGTGGCTGCCGCACTCAAGGTCTCCACTTGCTGTTCCTCTATGTACGTCTTCAGGTCTCCAGACAAACAATCCTTGAAGTCCTCTAGCAGTATTAGCTGCTCGAGGTCTTCCTTGGTCTCCACCTTCCGAGAGGCACACCATTCCTGAAAAAGTCGCTCCTTGATGGTGGCGAATTCGGTGAAAGTGTACTCTGAGGTCTTCTTCAGGTTTCTAAACTTCTGCCTGTAAGCCTCAGGTACCAGTTGGTATGCCATGAGCACAACCTTCTTCACCTTGTCGTAATCGCCGGAGTCGTCAAGGGATAACGTAGAGTAGGCGATTTGGGCCTTCCCAGTCAAGACTGACTGTATCATGATGGCCCAATTCTCCCTTGGCCACTCCAAAGAGGCAGCGACTTTCTCAAAGGCTGCAAAAAACTTCGAAACTTCCCTCTCATTGAATTTGGGGACCATTTTGATGTTTCTTACCAGATCGAAACCGCTGGTGTCCGTTGTTGGCCTCCGACCACCGCCTAATTGCAATACTTCTAGTTCATGTTGTCTCTGTCTTTCTTTTTCTTCTCTCTCTCGCTGTTTCTCTTCTCTTTCTCGCTCTTCTCTTTCTCTTTCTCGTTCTTCTCTCTCTCGTCTCTCTTCTCTTTCTCGTTCTTCTCTTTCTCTTTCTCGTTTCTCTTCTCTTTCTCGTTCTTCTCTTTCTCGTTTCTCGTCTCTTTCTCGTTTCTCGTCTCTTTCTCGTTCTTCTCTTTCTCGTTCTGCTTTTTCTCGTTTCTCTTCTCTTTCTCGTTCTTCTCTTTCTCGTTTCTCTTCTCTTTCTCGTTCTTCTTTCCTTTCTTCTAATTCTAAACGTCTCATCGCCAATTCTTTATCTCTTAATTCTCGTTCTAATTCTAACTTCTTCCACTCTATCTCGCGATTGATCTCTAGGGCACGCATTTTGACTGTTAGGAAGCTGATATTAAGCTCACCTGCATCACTGTCAATGTCGCTGCCCTTAACTTCCTTTTCCGTGGAAGCTATTTCTTCACCTTCCCTTGTACTAGGAGTCTCGCCTTCCTGTTTCTCTTCTGCCTTCAGGTGCCGGTGAACCTTGGACAAGATCTCCACACGGAATCACTGGCACGGATCTTGATCTCCAGGTAGGCGCTCACTAGTACAAGCTCTGGTTTGCTCAGATATTTTAATCTGGCAAGACAGTCCTCTCTGTTCAGAAAAGCCTGCACATCGTCCAGATCATCGATGGTAGCTTTCTCTGCCATTGTCACCGATGGAACACTTAACTAGCACTTGACACACCGCTTACACTTTAGCACTTAATGCACCGAGCACTGTTCTACGCCAATATTGCACTTTATCGCACCTGGCGCCTCACTTGCCAATATTGCACGTAACCACTTCGGGCACCGCACTACGCAATATCGCACTTAATCACAGCGAACCCTTCGCTCTACAATATTGCACTGAATCACTGAGCACCGCACTAGTCAATATTGCACTTAATCGCTTAGTCACAGCGAGCACCGCACTGCACAATATTGCACTTAGTCACTCTTGAGCACCGCACAGGTCGTATAACGTCACAATCGTCACACAGGGGGAATTATATACAGGGATTACGCCACTTCACCACCCCTGTCAAACATACTTAACAAGGGGACGGATCCCGCTGGGGATGCCAATTATGTTACGGCCCTCTCGGGACGCAACGGGGTTCTTACTCTGATGTTGTTAGAGGAAGTTATATCCGACCCCGAGCCAGTAGTGGCCTTCAAGGGATGTGATCCGTGACGCAAGTAACTTAAAGGGGGAAGGGAAAGAAAGTTAAGAACTTAAGATTATAATTGTTCCCATCACCAAATAAATAATATATAAAAGTACACAGGGGGAGGGGTATTAGCACTGTACAAGGGGAAAATACACAATTGTCTTCTGCTGAAGACTCTGGAGCAAAACTGCCTCGGTGCTTCTTCGTGGCCTCACAACGAATCCTCTGAGAAGTTGAGCCTACCCTGGCCACAGGTCAGCCAAAACACAGGTCCACTGGGGGCACCGCCGTGGAGGCCGTCAACCACACGTCCAGCTGGTCTGCTGGCAGGTTCCGGATCAGCAAGGCTGGTCAGGCCACTCCACGGGCGATATTAGGGTAACGCCCTAGACAGGAGCCTCGTGTGATATCACAAATCACTCTCCTGTCCTCAGTACCCCAGTGGATAATCTTCTCCAACAGTCGGTCCCGGGTAATCCTTCTACTGCCACTCCACTGGCAGGGTAACACACCACAGTGTTCTTCCGGGGGGACGACTTCACAACTGCTGCAGCAAAGCACAAGGTATGGAGACGGCTGCCTCGGGTAGACTGACTTAACTTCCATCACAGCAGTCCCAGGTCGACTCTGTAAGCAGACACGTCATCAATAACCGGGACACTAAAACACCTCACTTACAGGCTCAGACACAAACGCCCGACACATCCACTTCATAGATGGCGTTGTAGTCTGAGCACCACCTCACCAGAGGTCCGCAGCGGCTGTGTTGAGCGCTGAACGGGACTGGAAACTGGCCCTCGAGGCCAGTACACGCCGTCCTCACCAGGTGTCGTCGTCCGTTTGGAGGGGGTTTCGGGAGCTGACCCACAGATGGCGCGGTCGTCACTGCTCCGGGCTCAGACGTTGGATCCGGGTTCGTAACACGTGTGTACATGGCTCCCGTGTGTACCTGGCTCCCGTGTTTACCTGGCTTCCGTGTGTACCTGGCTCCCGTGTGTACCTGGCTCCCGTGTGTTACCTGGCTCCCGTGTGTTACCTGGCTCCCGTGTGTTACCTGGCTCCTGTGTGTTACCAGATTCCCGTGTGTGCCTGGCTCCCGTGTGTTACATGGCTCCCGTGTGTTACATGGCTCCCGTGTGTAACTGGCTCCTGTGTGTACCTGGCTCCTGCATGTACCTGGCTCCCGTGTGTACCTGGCTCCCGTGTGCACCTGGCTCCCGTGTGCACCTGGCTCCAGTGTGTTACCAGGTTCCCGTGTGTGCATGGCTCCCGTGTGTTACATGGCTCCCGTGTGTAACTGGCTCCCGTGTGTAACTGGCTCCTGCGTGTACCTGTCTCCCGTGTTCTGCCTGGCTCCCGTGTGAACATGGGTCCCGTGAGTACCTGGCTCCCATGTGTTACCTGGCTCCCATGTGTTACCTGGCTCCCGTGTGTTACCTGGCTCCCGTGTGTTACCTGGCTCCCGTGTGTACCTGGCTCCCGTGTGTACTAGGCTCCCGTGTATACCTGGCTGCTGTGTGTACCTGGTTCCCGTGTGTTACCTGGCTCCCGTGTGTTACCTGGCTCCCGTGTGTTACCTGCCTCCCGTGTGTACCTGGATCCCGTGTGTTTCCTGGCTCCCGTGTGTTACCTGGCTCCCGTGTGTTACCTGGCTCCCGTGTGTTACCTGGCTCCCCTGTGTTAGCTGGCTCGCGTGTGTTACCTGGCTCCCGTGTGTTACCTGGCTCCCGTGTGTTACATGGCTCCCGTGTGGTACCTGGCTCCTGTGTGTACCTGGCTCCCGTGTGTTACCTGGCTCCCGTGTGTTACCTGGCTCCCTTGTGTTACCTGGATTCCGTGTGTTACCTGGCTCCCGTGTGTACCTTGCTCCCGTGTGTTACCTGGCTCCCGTGTGTTACCTGGCTCCAGTGTGTTACCTGGCTCCCCTGTGTTACCTGGCTCTCGTGTGTTACCTGGCTCCCGTGTGTTACCTGGCTCCCGTGTGTTACCTGGCTCCCGTGTGTACCTGGATACTATGTGTTACCTGGCTCCCGTGTGTACTTGGCTCCCGTGTGTACCTGGCTCCTATGTGTTACCGGGCTCCCGTGTGATACCTGGCTTCCGTGTGTTACCTGGCCTGGTGTGTTACCTGGCTCACGTGTGTACCTGGCTCTTGTGTGTACTTGGCTCCCGTGTGTACCTGACTCCTGTGTGTACATGGCTCCAGTTTGTACCTGGCTCCCGTGTGTACCTGGCTCCGGTGTGTATATGGCTCCCTGTGTACCTGGCTCCCATGTGTTACCTGGCTCCTGTGTGTTACCTGGTTCCCGTGTGTACCTTGCTCCCGTGTGTACCTGTCTCCCGTGTGTACCTGTCTCCCGTGTGTACAATGCTCCCATGGGTACATGGCTCCCGTATGTACATGGCTCCCATGAGTACCTATAGCTCCCGTGTGTACCTGGTTCCAATTTGTACATAGCGCCCGTGTGTACCTGGCTCCCGTGTGTACCTGGTTTCCGTGTAAACCAGGCTGTACCTGGCTCCCGTGTGTACCTGGCTCCCGTGTGTACCTGGTTCCCGTGTGTACCTGGCTCCCGTGTGTACCTGGCTCCAGTGTGTACCTGGCTCCCGTGTGTACCTGGCTCCAGTGTGTACCTGGCTCCCGTGTGTACCTGGCTCCCGTGTGTACCTGGCTCCCGTGTGTACCTGGCTCCCGTGTGTACCTGGCTCCCGTGTGTGCCTGGCTCACGTATGTATCTGGCTCCAGTATGTACCTGGCACCCGTGTGTACCTGGTTCCCGTATTTACCTGACTCGATCCCGTGTGTTACCTGGCTCCCGTGTGTACCTGGCTCCCGTGTGTACCTGGCTCCCGTGTGTTACCTGGCTCCCGTGTGTACCTGGATACTATGTGTTACCTGGCTCCCGTGTGTACTTGGCTCCCGTGTGTACCTGGCTCCTATGTGTTACCGGGCTCCCGTGTGATACCTGGCTTCCGTGTGTTACCTGGCCCGGTGTGTTACCTGGCTCACGTGTGTACCTGGCTCTTGTGTGTACTTGGCTCCCGTGTGTACCTGACTCCTGTGTGTACATGGCTCCAGTTTGTACCTGGCTCCCGTGTGTACCTGGCTCCCGTGGGTATATGGCTCCCTGTGTACCTGGCTCCCGTGTGTTACCTGGCTTCCGTGTGTACCTGGCTGTATCTGCCTCCCGTGTGTACCTGGCTGCCGTGTGTACCAGGTTCCAGTGTGTACCTGGCTCCTGTGTGTTACCTGGCTCCCGTGTGTACCTGGCTCCCGTATGTACCTGGCTCCCGTATGTACCTGGCTCCCGTGTGTACCTGGCTCCCGTGTGTACCTGGCTCCCGTGTGTACCTGGCTCCCGTGTGTACCTAGCTCCCGTGTGTACCTGGCTCCCGTGTGTACCTAGCTCCCGTGTGCACCTAGCTCCCGTGTGTACATGGCTCCCGTGTGTACATGGCTCCTTTATGTACCTGGATCCCATGTGTGCCTGGCTCACGTATGTATCTGGCTCCAGTATGTACCTGGCACCCGTGGGTTACCTGGCTTCCGTGTGTACCTGGCTCCGGTGTGTTACCTGGCTCCCGTGTGTACCTGGCTCCCGTGTGTACCTGGCTCCTGCGTGTACATGTCTCCCGTGTTCTGCCTGGCTCCCGTGTTCTGCCTGGCTCCCGTGTGAACATGGGTCCCATGTGTACCTGGCTCCCATGTGTACTTGGCTCCAGTATGTACCTGGCTCCCGTATGTACTTGGCTCCCGTGTGTACCTGGCTCCCGTGTGTACCTGGCTCCCGTGTGTTACCTGGCTCCCGTGTGTACCTGGCTCCCGTGTGTACCTGGCTCCCGTGTGTTACCTGGCTCCCGTGTGTACCTGGCTCCCGTGTGTACCTGGCTCCCGTGTGTACCTGGCTCCCGTGTGTACCTGGCTCCCGTGTGTACATGGCTCCCGTGTGTACATGGCTCCCGTGTGTACCTGGCTCCCGTGTGTACCTGGCTCCCGTGTGTACCTGACTCCCGTGTGTACATGGCTCCCGTGTGTACCTGGCTCCCGTTTGTTACCTGGCTCCCGTGTGTACCTGGCTCCCGTGTGTACCTGGCTCCCGTGTGTGCCTGGCTCCCGTGTGTGCATGGCCCCCGTGTGTTACATGGCTCCCGTGTGCACCTGGCTCCCGTGTGTTACCTGGCTCCCGTGTGTTACCTGGCTCCCGTGTGTTACCTGGCTCCCGTGTGCACCTGGCTCCCGTGTGCACCTGGCTCCCCTGTGTTACCTGGCTCCCGTGTGTTACCTGGCTCCCGTGTGTTACCTGGCTCCCGTGTGTTACCTGGCTCCCGTGTGTTACCTGGCTCCCGTGTGTTACCTGGCTCCCGTGTGTTACCTGGCTCCCGTGTGTTACCTGGCTCCCGTGTGTTACCTGGTTCCCGTGTGTTACCTGGCTCCCGTGTGTAACTGGCTCCCGTGTGTAACTGGTTCCCGTGTGTAACTGGCTCCTGCGTGTACCTGTCTCCTGCGTGTACCTGTATCCCGTGTGCACCTGGCTCCCGTGTGTTACATGGCTCCCGTGTGCACCTGGCTCCCGTGTGCACCTGGCTCCCCTGTGTTACCTGGCTCCCGTGTGTTACCTGGCTCCCGTGTGTTACCTGGCTCCAGTGTGTTACCTGGCTCCCGTGTGTTACCTGGTTCCCGTGTGTACCTGGCTCCCGTGTGTACCTGTCTCCCGTGTGCACCTGGCTCCCGTGTGTTACCTGGCTCCCCTGTGTTACCTGGCTCCCGTGTATTACCTGGCTCCCTTGTGTTACCTGGCTCCCGTGTGTACCTGGCTCCTGCGTGTACCTGTCTCCCGTGTGCACCTGGCTCCCGTGTGTTACCTGGCTCCCCTGTGTTACCTGGCTCCCGTGTATTACCTGGCTCCCTTGTGTACCTGGATCCCGTGTGTTACCTGGCTCCCGTGTGTACCTGGATCCCGTGTGTTACCTGGCTCCCGTGTGTTACCTGGCTCCCGTGTGTACCTGGATCCCGTGTGTTACCTGGCTCCCGTGTGTTACCTGGCTCCCGTGTGTTACCTGGCGACTATGTGTTACCTGGCTCCCCTGTGTTACCTGGCTCCCGTGTATTACCTGGCTCCCCCTTCCCGTGTTACCTGGATCCCGTGTGTACCTGGCTCCCGTGTGTACCTCCCGTGTGTACCTGGATCCCGTGTGTACCTGGCTCCCGTGTGTTACCTGGCTCCCGTGTGTTACCTGGCTCCCGTGTGTACCTGGATCCCGTGTGTTACCTGGCTCCCGTGTGTTACCTGGCTCCCGTGTTACCTGGCTCCCGTGTGTTACCTGGCTCCCGTGTGTACCTGGATCCCGTGTGTTACCTGGCTCCCGTGTGTTACCTGGCTCCCGTGTTACCTGGCTCCCGTGTGTTACCTGGCTCCCGTGTGTACCTGGATCCCGTGTGTTACCTGGCTCCCGTGTGTTACCTGGCTCCCGTGTGCACCTGGCTCCCGTGTGCACCTGGCTCCCCTGTGTTACCTGGCTCCCGTGTGTTACCTGGCTCCCGTGTGTTACCTGGCTCCCGTGTGTTACCTGGTTCCCGTGTGTTACCTGGCTCCCGTGTGTAACTGGCTCCCGTGTGTAACTGGTTCCCGTGTGTAACTGGCTCCTGCGTGTACCTGTCTCCCGTGTGCACCTGGCTCCCGTGTGCACCTGGCTCCCGTGTGTTACATGGCTCCCGTGTTACCTGGCTCCCGTGTGCACCTGGCTCCCGTGTGCACCTGGCTCCCCTGTGTTACCTGGCTCCCGTGTGTTACCTGGCTCCCGTGTGTTACCTGGCTCCAGTGCGTTACCTGGCTCCCGTGTGTTACCTGGTTCCCGTGTGTAACTGGCTCCCGTGTGTAACTGGCTCCCGTGTGTAACTGGCTCCCGTGTGTACCTGTCTCCCGTGTGCACCTGGCTCCCGTGTGCACCTGGCTCCCGTGTGTTACCTGGCTCCCCTGTGTTACCTGGCTCCCGTGTATTACCTGGCTCCCTTGTGTTACCTGGCTCTCGTGTGTACCTGGATCCCGTGTGTTACCTGGCTCCCGTGTGTACCTGGATCCCGTGTGTTACCTGGCTCCCGTGTGTTACCTGGCTCCCGTGTGTACCTGGATCCCGTGTGTTACCTGGCTCCCGTGTGTTACCTGGCTCCCGTGTGTTACCTGGCTACTATGTGTTACCTGGCTCCCCTGTGTTACCTGGCTCCCGTGTATTACCTGGCTCCCTTGTGTTACCTGGATCCCGTGTGTTACCTGGCTCCCGTGTGTACCTGGATCCCGTGTGTACCTGGATCCCGTGTGTTACCTGGCTCCCGTGTGTTACCTGGCTCCCGTGTGTTACCTGGCTCCCGTGTGTACCTGGATCCCGTGTGTTACCTGGCTCCCGTGTGTTACCTGGCTCCCGTGTTACCTGGCTCCCGTGTGTTACCTGGCTCCTGTGTGTACCTGGATCCCGTGTGTTACCTGGCTCCCGTGTGTTACCTGGCTCCCGTGTTACCTGGCTCCCGTGTGTTACCTGGCTCCCGTGTGTACCTGGATCCCGTGTGTTACCTGGCTCCCGTGTGTTACCTGGCTCCCGTGTTACCTGGCTCCCGTGTGTACCTGGCTCCCCTGTGTTACCTGGCTCCCGTGTGTTACCTGGCTCCCGTGTTACCTGGCTCCCGTGTGTTACCTGGCTCCCCTGTGTTACCTGGCTCCCATGTGTACTTGGCTCCCGTGTGTACCTGGCTCCCGTGTGTTACCTGGCTCCTGTGTGTTACCTGGTTCCCGTGTGTTACCTAGCTGTACCTGGCTTCCATGTGTATATGGCTCCCGTGTACCTGGTTCCCGTGTGTACCTGGCTCCCGTGTGTATATGGCTCCCGTGTGTATATGGCTCCCGTGTGTATATGGCTCCCATGTGTACATGGCACCCGTGTGTATACGGCTCCCGTGTGTATATGGCTCCCGTGTGTACATGGCTCCCGTGTGTACCTGGCTCCCGTGTGTACCTGGCGCCCGTGTGTACCTGGCGCCCGTGTGTACCTGGCTCCTGATTGTACCTGGTTCCCGTGTGTACTTTTCTCCCGTGTGTACCTGGCGCCCGTGTGTACCTGGCGCTCGTGTGTACCTGGCGCCCGTGTGTATCTGGCGCCCCGTGTGTATCTGGCGCCCGTGTGTACCTGGCGCCCGTGTGTACCTGGCTCCCGTGTTTACCTGTCGCCCGTGTGTACCTGGCGCCCGTGTGTACCTGGCGCCCGTGTGTACCTGGCTTCTGTGTGTACCTGGTTCCCGTGTGTACCTGGCGCCCGTGTGTTCCTGGCTCCCGCGTGTACCTGGTTCCCGTGTGTACCTGGCTCCTGTGTGCACCTGGCTCCTGTGTGTACCTGATTCCCGTGTGTACCTGGCTCCCGTGTGTACCTGGCGCCCGTGTGTTACCTGGCTCCCGTGTGTACCTGGTTCCCGTGTGTACCTGGCTCCTGTGTGTACCTGGCTCCTGTGTGTACCTGGTTCCCGTGTGTACCTGACGCCCGTGTGTACCTGGTTCCCGTGTGACTTTTGGACTTGGCTTTCATCATTTCAGCCCCCCCTAAGACACGACCATCCACTAACCATCAATCACCAGTTTAGCCACCTTCCTCTAACAACCATCCACTAATCACCAATTAACCACCTTCCTCCACCAACCATCCACTAACCATCAATCGCCAGTTAGCCACCTTGCTGTAACAACCAGGTGGCTAGCCACTAGGAGCGCCAACTAGCATGCCGTACCTGATGACTAAGACCAGTTCGTGTGTCAGCCACCAGCATCTTCACGGACGAGAGCGTGAGGGCGCAGGGCGAGGCCATGTGGGCGGCCATGGGGGAGGACGTCAGGCAAGACTTCACAAAGACCTACTTCGACAGTCGCGTGGCGCTCATGATGTCCTACACCAACGCTGGGGTGAGTTGTTGGTACTGTCTGTCCTGGCAGACTGTGAGTTGTTGGTACTGTCTGTCATGGCAGACTGTGAGTTGTTGGTACTGTCTGTCATGGCAGACTGTGAGTTGTTGGTACTGTCTGTCCTGGTAGACTGTGAGTAGTTGGTACTGTCGGTCCTGGCAGACTGTGAGTAGTTGGTACTGTCTGTCCTGGCAGACTGTGAGTAGTTGGTACTGTCGGTCCTGGCAGACTGTGAGTAGTTGGTACTGTCGGTCCTGGCAGACTGTGAGTAGTTGGTACTGTCTGTCCCGGCAGACTGTGAGTTGTTGGTACTGTCGGTCCCGGCAGACTGTGAGTTGTTGGTACTGTCGGTCCTGGCAGACTGTGAGTAGTTGGTACTGTCGGTCCTGGCAGACTGTGAGTAGTTGGTACTGTCTGTCCTGGCAGACTGTGAGTAGTTGGTACTGTCTGTCCTGGCAGACTGTGAGTGTTGGTACTGTCGGTCCTGGCAGACTGTGAGTGTTGGTACTGTCGGTCCTGGCAGACTGTGAGTGTTGGTACTGTCGGTTCTGGCAGACTGTGAGTAGTTGGTACTGTCTGTCCTGGCAGACTGTGAGTAGTTGGTACTGTCGGTCCTGGCAGACTGTGAGTAGTTGGTACTGTCGGTCCTGGCAGACTGTGAGTAGTTGGTACTGTCTGTCCCGGCAGACTGTGAGTTGTTGGTACTGTCGGTCCCGGCAGACTGTGAGTTGTTGGTACTGTCGGTCCTGGCAGACTGTGAGTAGTTGGTACTGTCGGTCCTGGCAGACTGTGAGTAGTTGGTACTGTCTGTCCTGGCAGACTGTGAGTAGTTGGTACTGTCTGTCCTGGCAGACTGTGAGTGTTGGTACTGTCGGTCCTGGCAGACTGTGAGTGTTGGTACTGTCGGTCCTGGCAGACTGTGAGTGTTGGTACTGTCGGTTCTGGCAGACTGTGAGTTGTTGGTACAATGCCCCTCACCACCACTATGCCCCTCACCACCACAATGCCCCTCACCACCACAATGCCCCTCACCACAACTATTTCCCTCACCACCACTATGCCCCTCACCACCACAATGCCCCTCACCACCACAATGCCCCTCACCACCACAATGCCCCTCACCACCACAATGCCCCTCACCACCACAATGCCCCTCACCACAAATATGCCCCTCACCACCACAATGCCCCTCACCACAACTATTCCCCTCACCACCACTATGCCCCTCACCACCACAATGCCCCTCACCACCACAATGCCCCTCACCACCACAATGCCCCTCACCACCACAATGCCCCTCACCACAACTATGCCCCTCACCACCACAATGCCCCTCACCACCACAATGCCCCTCACCACAACTATTCCCCTCACCACCACTATGCCCCTCACCACCACAATGCCCCTCACCACCACAATGCCCCTCACCACCACAATGCCCCTCACCACAACTATTCCCCCCACCACCACTATGCCCCTCACCACCACTATGCCCCTCACCACCACTATGCCCCTCACCACCACAATGCCCCTCACCACCACTATGCCCCTCACCACCACAATGCCCCTCACCACAACTATTCCCCTCACCACCACTATGCCCCTCACCACAACTATTCCCCTCACCACCACTATGCCCCTCACCACCACAATGCCCCTCACCACCACAATGCCCCTCACCACCACAATGCCCCTCACCACCACAATGCCCCTCACCACCACAATGCCCCTCACCACCACAATGCCCCTCACCACAACTATGCCCCTCACCACCACAATGCCCCTCACCACCACAATGTCCCTCACCACCACAATGCCCCTCACCACCACAATGCCCCTCACCACCACAATGCCCCTCACCACCACAATGCCCCTCACCACCACAATGCCCCTCACCACCACAATGCCCCTCACCACCACAATGCCCCTCACCACCACTATGCCCCTCACCACCACAATGCCCCTCACCACAACTATTCCCCTCACCACCACTATGCCCCTCACCACCACAATGCCCCTCACCACCACAATGCCCCTCACCACCACAATGCCCCTCACCACCGCAATGCCCCTCACCACCACTATGCCCCTCACCACCACAATGCCCCTCACCACCACAATGCCCCTCACCACCACTATGCCCCTCACCACCACAATGCCCCTCACCACCACAATGCCCCTCACCACCACAATGCCCCTCACCACAACTATTCCCCTCACCACCACTATGCCCCTCACCACCACAATGCCCCTCACCACCACAATGCCCCTCACCACCACAATGCCCCTCACCACAACTATTCCCCTCACCACCACTATGCCCCTCACCACCACAATGCCCCTCACCACCACAATGCCCCTCACCACCACAATGCCCCTCACCACAACTATGCCCCTCACCACCACAATGCCCCTCACCACCACAATGCCCCTCACCACAACTATTCCCCTCACCACCACAATGCCCTGACCACAACTATGCCCATCGCCACCACAATGCCCCTCACCACCACTATGACCCTCACCACCACAATGTCCCTCACCACCACAATGCCCCTCACCACAACTATGCCCCTCACCACCACAATGCCCCTCACCACAACTATGCCCCTCACCACCACAATGCCCCTCACCACCACTATGACCATCACCACCACAATGTCCCTCACCACCACAATGTCCCTCACCACCACTATGCCCCTCACCACCACAATGCCTCTCACCACCACTATGACCCTCACCACCACAATGTCCCTCACCACCACAATGTCCCTCACCACCACAATGCCCCTCACCACCACAATGCCCCTCACCACCACTATGCCCCTCACCACCACAATGCCCCTCACCACAACTATTCCCCTCACCACCACTATGCCCCTCACCACCACAATGCCCCTCACCACCACAATGCCCCTCACCACCACAATGCCCCTCACCACCACAATGCCCCTCACCACCACTATGCCCCTCACCACCACAATGCCCCTCACCACCACAATGCCCCTCACCACCACTATGCCCCTCACCACCACAATGCCCCTCACCACCACAATGCCCCTCACCACCACAATGCCCCTCACCACAACTATTCCCCTCACCACCACTATGCCCCTGACCACAACTATGCCCATCGCCACCACAATGCCCCTCACCACCACTATGACCCTCACCACCACAATGTCCCTCACCACCACAATGCCCCTCACCACAACTATGCCCCTCACCACCACAATGCCCCTCACCACCACTATGCCCCTCACCACCACAATGCCCCTCACCACAACTATTCCCCTCACCACCACAATGCCCCTCACCACAACTATGCCCCTCACCACCACAATGCCCCTGACCACAACTATGCCCATCGCCACCACAATGCCCCTCACCACCACTATGACCCTCACCACCACAATGTCCCTCACCACCACAATGCCCCTCACCACAACTATGCCCCTCACCACCACAATGCCCCTCACCACAACTATGCCCCTCACCACCACAATGCCCCTCACCACCACTATGACCCTCACCACCACAATGTCCCTCACCACCACAATGTCCCTCACCACCACTATGCCCCTCACCACCACAATGCCCCTCACCACCACTATGACCCTCACCACCACAATGTCCCTCACCACCACAATGTCCCTCACCACCACTATGCCCCTCACCACAACTATGCCCCTCACCACCACGATGTCCCTCACCACCACTATGACCCTCACCACCACAATGCCCCTCACCACAGCTATACCCCTCACCACCACAATGCCCCCTCACCACCACAATGCCCCTCACCACCACAATGTCCCTCACCACAACTATGCCCCTCACCACCACAATGCCCCTCACCACCACAATGCCCCTCACCACCACCATGTCCCTCACCACAACTATGTCCCTCACCACCACAATGCCCCTCACCACCACAATGCCCCTCACCACCACTATGCCCCTTACCACCACAATGCCCCTCACCACCACAATGCCCCTCACCACCACAATGTCCCTCACCACCACTATGCCCCTCACCACCACAATGCCCCTCACCACTACAATGCCCCTCTCCACAACTATGCCCCTCACCACCACAATGCCCCTCACCACAACTATGCCCCTCACCACCACAATGCCCCTCACCACAACTATTTCCCTCACCACAACTATTTCCCTCACCACCACAATGACCCTCACCACAACTATGCCCCTCACCACCACAATGACCCTCACCACAACTATGCCCCTCACCACCACAATGCCCCTCACCACAACTATGCCCCTCACCACCACAATGACCCTCACCACAACTATGCCCCTCACCACCACAATGACCCTCACCACAACTATGCCCCTCACCACCACAATGCCCCTCACCACAACTATGCCCCTCACCACCACTATGCCCCCTCACCACCACTATGCCCCTCACCACAACTATGCCCCTCACCACCACTATGCCCCTCACCACAACTATGCCCCTCATCACAACTATGCCCCTCACCACCACAATGACCCTCACCACAACTATGCCCCTCACCACCACCATGCCCCTCACCACCACTATGCCCCTCACCACCACTATGCCCCTCACCACAACTATGCCCCTCACCACCACTATGCCCCTCACCACAACTATGCCCCTCACCACAACTATGCCCCTCACCTCCACAATGACCCTCACCACAACAACTATGCCCCTCACCACCAGTATGCCCCTCACCACCAGTATGACCCTCACCACCACAATGGCCCTCACCACCACAATGCCCCTCATCACCACAATGTCCCTCACCACCACTTTGCCCCTCACCACCACAATGACCCTCACCACCACAATGCCCCTCACCACAACTATGCCCCTCACCACAACTATGCCCCTCACCACCACAATGCCCCTCACCACAACTATGCCCCTCACCACAACAACTATGCCCCTCACCACCACCATGCCCCTCACCACCACTATGCCCCTCACCACCACTATGCCCCTCACCACCACTATGCCCCTCACCACCACTATGCCCCTCACCACCACTATGCCCCTCACCACCACTATGCCCCTCACCACCACAATGCCCCTCACCACCACTATGCCCCTCACCACCACTATGCCCCTCACCACCACTATGCCCCTCACCACCACTATGCCCCTCACCACCACTATGCCCCTCACCACCACTATGCCCCTCACCACCACTATGCCCCTCACCACCACTATGTCCCTCACCACTACTATGCCCCTCAGCGTGGTCTCTGTGCCTCAGGTTTGTGAGGTGAGTGAGGTGGTGGAAGCAATGGCGGCGGCCCTGATCCAGCGGTTCCCGCGGGCTCGCTACTTGCCCATGGACATGCCCACCAGACTGAGGATACTGGTGGCTACCCACCTGCCCGAGTGGGTATACGACACCTGCTACACCTCTGCCACACGCCAGTGACGTCCCACCAGACTGAGGATACTGGTGGCTACCCACCTGCCCGAGTGGGTATACGACACCTGCTACACCTCTGCCACACGCCCCACCATGACCATTACTGCCATCAGTCAGCGCCTACAAATTCATGAATGATACATCTGGACAATAATGCTCCATTATATACAAGTAATCAACACAATGTCACAGAGGCTTACGGGACATTTAACAATAGTGTAGATTTCAGAATGTACCGTGTTGCAGAGGGCATTACAATATATAGGCCGGTCATAGATTTTTGAAGTTTATTTGTAGGGAACCTTGAATAGATAAGTATTAGTCAGAGCTGGATGGTCGGGGTTGAGAGGAGACTGATGCAGGTGAGGACAGTTTGGCAACGTTCAGGTCAATAGTCAGATGTAAGTATTGTCGTCACAATGGCTGGTACCTGAGCACTGTGTGTACACGGTCTTGACGTCTGTGTGTACACAGCCTTGACGTCTGTGTGTACACAGTCTTGACGTCTGTGTGTACACAGTCCTGGCGTCTGTGTACACACCTACACTCAGGCCTCACAGTTATCATGGGTGTACTCTCCTGCCTGCTCTCACCTACACTGTAGTCTAATGTATTGTTCGCTCACACCTACACTGTAGTCTAATGTATTGTCTACTCACACCTACACTGTAGTCTAATGTATTGTCTACTCACACCTACACTGTAGTCTACTGTATTGTCCGCTCACACCTACACTGTAGTCTAATGTATTGTCAGCTCACACCTACACTGTAGTCTAATGTATTGTCTACTCACACCTACACTGTAGTCTAATGTATTGTCAGCTCACACCTACACTGTAGTCTAATGTATTGTCCGCTCACACCTACACTGTAGTCTAATGTATTGTCAGCTCACACCTACACTGTAGTCTAATGTATTGTCCGCTCACACCTACACTGTAGTCTAATGTATTGTCAGCTCACACCTACACTGTAGTCTAATGTATTGTCTACTCACACCTACACTGTAGTCTACTGTATTGTCCGCTCACACCTACACTGTAGTCTAATGTATTGTCTACTCACACCTACACTGTAGTCTACTGTATTGTCCGCTCACACCTACACTGTAGTCTAATGTATTGTCCGCTCACACATACACAGAATTCTACTGTTTTGACTGGGGAGAGCTACTGTGCACTCTTCTGTATTATCCGGTCAGAGCTACACTGTATTCTACTGTATTAACAGGTGAGAGTTACACTGTACTCTACCGTATTGACAGGTCAGAGTTACACTGTACTCTTCTATATTGGGAGGTGAGAGTTACAGGAGTTTGTCCACACTGACGAGTCTTCAGACATGCAGGGAGCAGTGTTTAACAAGCATGCTGCTCCACAACACTCCCTCCACACATGTGGATGAGGTGGTTGGAAATAACTCCTCTCTGCCGGGGTTAAACACACCTGAGAGCAAGTGTCGTGGTGGCTGGTTATTTGTATCTTACAATAATTTGCTTGTAGTTAACACTTCTTCCACAAAGTAAGAAAGTAAAGAGTAATAATACATGTAATATTATGCAATGTTCACACACTAAAGGCTCTGATGTAAATATATTCTCCACTTCAGAGTAACTACAGAGTGGTCATTACGCTTTCAATGCTTCAGTGCACTTCACCAATAAAAGAATATATAGTGTTCTGTATATATCTAGTTAATAAAGGCAATAATAAATAATGCTTCTATATCCTATATTTATATATATAGATGTGAGTATGTATTGATAAACAAGAATGTGCACTAGGTGTGAGAGTACATAGCACTGCTGTTCTTAAACTCTGCAAAGCTCCAAAGCCCCAATATGAATGGTGAACCAGTACTCGCCTAATTGTGCTTGCGGGGGTTGAGCTTCGGCTATATGGTCCCGCCTCTCAAATGCCAATCAACAGGAAACAGTTTGCCATCAGCTGTGACCTCGTACACATCCATCAGTGTACACAGTGTGTTCCATTATCTTCCTCCTCAACAGCAGATACACACAACTAAGGACTAGTAAAAGGTCAAAATGTAAATATTAAAGGAAGGTAAACCACCTCCATGGCTCGTGTTCTCACCACCACAATACCACCTCCAAGTAACTGTCAACAGCAGCAGCTTCAGAAGACTTCAATCCCATCATGTTGGTCAGCCAGAGACTTTATGTAGTTAACATGAAGCTTTGAGGAACATTTGCATGTTCAATGTATCACTGTACAAAGCCTTGCCTACCATGTACCACTGTAAAGAGCCTCGTTTACCATGTATCACTGTACAGAGCCTCGTCTACCATGTATCACTGTACAGAGCCTCGTCTACCATGTATCACTGTACATAGCCTCGCCTAACATGCTACACTGTACAGAGCCTTGCCTAACATGCTACACTGTACAGTCTCGCCTAACATGCTACACTGTACAGAGCCTCGCCTAACATGCTACACTGTACAGTCTCTCGCCTAACATGCTACACTGTACAGTCTCTCTCTTAACATGCTACACTGTACAGTCTCTCGCTTAACATGCTACACTGTACAGTCTCTCGCCTAACATGCTACACTGTACAGTCTCTCGCTTAACATGCTACACTGTACAGTCTCTCGCCTAACATGCTACACTGTACAGAGCCTCGCCTAACATGCTACACTGTACAGAGCCTCGCCTAACATGCTACACTGTACAGTCTCTCGCCTAACATGCTACACTGTACAGAGTCTCGCCTACCATGTATCACTGTACAGAGCCTCGCCTAATATGCTTCACTGTACAGAGCCTCGCCTAACATGCTACACTGTACAGAGCCTCATGTACCATGATACACTGTAAAGAGCCTCGTGTACCATGATACACTGTACAGAGCCTCGTATACCACGATACACTGTACAGAATCTCATGTACCATGCTACAACGTACAGAACCTTGTGTGCCATGCACCACTGTACAAAGCCTTGTGTACCATGCTACAATGAACAGAATCTTGTGTACCATGCCACACTGTAAAGAGCTTTGTGTACCATGCTACAATGTACAGAACCTCGAATATAATATCGCACTGTAGAGAGCCTTGTGTACCATGCTACAATGAACAGAACCTTGTGTACCATGCCACACTGTACAGAGCCTCGTGTACAACGCTACAATGTACAGAACCTTGTGTACCATGCTGCACTGTACAGAGCATAGTATACCATGCAACAATGTACAGAACCTCTTATATAATACCACACTGTAGAGAGCCTCGTGTACCATGCTACACTGTACAGACCCTCGTGAACCATGATAAACTGCCCAAAGCGTCGTGTACCATGTATCACTGTACAGATTCTCGAGTGCCATGCAACACTGTACAGAGTCTCGTGTACCATGCTTTACTGTCCAGAGCCTCGTGTAACATGCTACACTGTACGGAGCCTCGTGTACCATTAAACACTGTACAGAGTCCCTCGTTCCACGCTGTATTGTACAGAGCCTCGTATGCCATGCAACAAAGTACAGAGCCTCGTGTACCCTGCAGCACTGTACAGAGCCTTGTGTACCATACAAAACTGTACGTAGCCTCGTGTACCATGCACACTGTACAGAGCCTTGTGTACCTTACAACACTGTACGTAGCCTCGTGTACCATGCTACACTGTACAGAGCCTCGTATACCATGCTACACTGTACAGAACCTCGTGTTCCATGCTACATTGTACAGAGCGTCGTGTACCATTAAACACTGTACAGAGAATCGTGTACCATAGAACACTGCACAGAGCCTCCAGTACCATGGAACACTGTACAGAATCTTTTGTACCATGCAACACTGTAAAGGGCCTTGTGTATCATGCAACACTGCGCAGAGCCTCGTCTCTCGTGCATCACTATACAGAGCCCCGAGTACCATGCTACACTGTCTTGAGCCTTATGTACCATGGAACACTATACAGAGAATCGTGTACCATACTACACTGCCTAGAGCCTTATGAACCACGCAACACTGCAAAGAGTATTGTGTACCAAGCAACACCGTGTAGATCCTTTAGTTCCATGGAACACTGTAGAGTGTCATTAAGCATGTAACACTGCACAGAGCCTCGTGTACTATGTTACATTGTACAGAGCATCGTCTCTCATGCATCAATGAACAGAGCCTCATGTACCACTCTACACTGTTCAGAGCCTCGTGTACCATACAACATAGTGCAGAGTCTCGTGAACTATGCAACACTGTTCAGAGTTTCCTGAACCATGGAACTCTCCCCAGTCTCGTATTCCATTCTACAGTGTACAGAGCCTCGTGTTCCCTGGAACACTGTACAGAGTCTCGTGAACTATGCTACACTGTGCAGAGCCTCGTGTACTATGGTACACTGTACAAAGCTTCGTGTACCAAGTATCACTGTACAGAGTCTCGTGTACCATGCAACACTGTACAGAGTCTCGTGTACCATACTACAATGTCCAGATCGTCGTATACTATGCTACACTGTCCAGAGCCTCGTGAACAATGCACACTGCACAGAGCCTCCTGTACCATGCGACACTGTATAGAGCCTCGTGTACCATTCAACACTGGGCAGAGTCTCGCGTATCGTGCTACACTGTACAGATCCTCGTTTGCCATGCAACACTGCACAGAACCTTGTGTACAATGCACCTCTGTACAGAGCCTCGTGCACCATGCTATACTGTACCGAGCCTCGTGTACATGGAACACTGTACAGAGAATCGTGTACCATGCTACACTATACAGAACCTTGTGTACCAGGCTACACTATACAGAGCCTCGTGTACCACGCAACACTGCACAGAGCTTCGTGAATAATGGAATACGATACAGAGCCTCGTGAACCACGCAACACTGCACAGAGTCTTGTGAACCATGCAACACTGTACAGAGCCTCGTGCACCAAGCAACACTGTACAGAGCCTCGTGAACCATGTAACACTGTACAGACACTCATGTAACATGCAATACTGTACAGAGCCTCGTGTACCATGCAACAATGTACAGAGCCTCGTGAACCACAACACTGCACAGAGCCTTGTGAACCAAGCAACACTGTTTAGAGCCTCGTGTACCATGCAACTGTAACACGCTCCGGCAATATTGTAACCCGGGTCTCGTTCTTCACCTTTTTAATCTACTTTTACCTGCACCCGGTCCTTAATCTTTATTCGCTTCTCAAACCAAGGGACCCCCAGAGCTATACTTGAGCCGACCCCACGCCACGTGGTCTTAAGCCGTTGACTGACTTAAGATTCTACAACCTTATGACGTGAAACAGACTTCTAGCAAAACTCTAGAATCGCCTTGCGCTGCCACCACCAGACCATTACCACTGAGCAATGACCGAGGTCTGGATCGATCATGCTAATCAATAAACCTTGGGGCTTGATCCCCACTAGTAATATATGAAATTGGATCTTACGTTAAGTGTGGAATTAATTAAAATCAAACGGGACAAATGAATTCTGATTCGATGTTAGAATCGGCGCCCAACTCAACTCGGCCTCTTAGGCTACCCACGTGGTACGGGACAAAATACATAAATTACATAAAATGGAAATTAATAAAAAAGACAATTTAATAGCTAAATGGTTTATTCAAAAACTAAACAAAATCTAAAAATCAAAACACTCCCTGGCTTAACACTTCCTACATGACTTGGCAATGAGTTGAACTACTGCCCTATACCAAACTCTTATTGCACTCTACCTTGAGGCAACCAGCTAGATGTTTGTGCTAGGTCTTCAACCAATGCTTGAGGCCACCTGCCCGGGCCGCTCCTGGAACCACACTGTGCTTCCCACATGCTCCTCTACCCAGAAGCCAGAGCAAGGTATTCTTCCGCCTAGTTTACTAAGTTACTAGCAGGGCTTAAGTTTAACAACTAACCTTTGTTGTACTGAACGACCCAGATTGGTTGAATTCTTTTAACTGAAGTTAATTACACAAGCATCTAGGGAAGAGCTATTTCCATTTACAAAATGGAAATTTGAGCTTTGAGAAATAGTGGACGTGGAAACTCTGATGACCTGTAACCTCAGGTTGGCCAAATTGTTCCACGCCCAAGTCTAGTCCCGCTAGTGACGTCACTGATGGTGACTTAACTCATTATTCTAACAATCGGAATACTCTTGATAATATAAACAGGAATATTATACAATTTGAATGAAGAATAATTTCTCTATATTACTGAATGATGTAGAATAATTCAATATACGAAATTGTGAACAAAGGCGGCAGTTATTTTCACCGCCAATTTCCCCCCCCCCCCCCCGGGGATTCGACCATGTGCTTGGGGTCAGGTCCCTACCCGTGGTTTCTAGAACGTTCTGGGTCCTTCCTACAACAAATAGTTTGTTACGCAACGCTGTTCAGAGCCTCGTGAACCATGCAACAATGCACAGAGCCTCGTGTACCATGCAACAATGCACAGAGCCTCGTGTACCATGCAACAATGCACAGAGCCTCGTTTACCTTGCAACAATGTACAGAGCCTCATGTATAATGCAACAATGCACAGAGCCTCATGTACCTTGCAACACTGTACAGAGCCTCATGTATAATGCAACACTATACAGAGCCTCATGTATAATGCAACACTGTGCAGATCTTCGTGTACCATGCAACACTCTGCAGAGTTTCGTGTACCATGCAACACTGTACAGAGCTTCATGTACCATGCAACACTGTACAGAGCCTCATGTACTATGCAACACTGTACAGATCTTCGTGTACCATTTAACACTGTACAGAGCTTTGTGTGACATGCAACACTGCACATAGTCTCATGTACATTGGAACACTGCACAGAGCCTCGTGTTCCATGCAACACTGCACATGGCCTCGTGTTCCATGCAACACTGCACAGAGCATCGTGAACCTTGCAGTACTGCACAGAACCTCGTGTACCATGCAACACTGTACAGAGCCTCGTGTACCATGCAACACTGCACAGAGCCTCGTGAACCATGCAGCACTGTACAGAGCCTCGTGTACCGTGCAACACTGTACAGAGCCTCATGAACCATGCAAAACTGTACAGAGCCTCGTGAACCATGCAACACTGTACAGAGCCTCGTGTACAATTAGAAACCTGTCATATTAAGAAAGATTAACAAAGCTTAAGTTGCATTCACTGGAAAGGCGAAGAATTAGGGGGTGACATGATAGAGGTTTACAATTGGATGAATGTACATAACAAGCGGGAAATTAATAGGGTATTAAAAGTATCAACACAAGTCAGAAAACAAAACAATGCATATAAATTGTTTAAATTTAGATTTAGGAAAGACTTGGGGTAATACTGGTTTGGTAACAGGGTTGATTTGTGGAATCAATTACCATGTAACGTGATGGAGGTGGGGTCCCTCGACTGTTTCAAATGTGGGTTGGACATGTAATATGATTGGGATTGGGTGGTTATAAATAAGAGCGGCCTTGTATAGGCCAATAGGCCTTCTGCAATTACTTTTGTTCTTATGTTCTTATCTAATATAAGAACACTGCTTTTTCCCCAAAAAGCGGTGGGTTTTCTGAGTGGAAGAAAACATATATCTGGGATTTGAGTCTAACCACCCAAGCTGCGCACGCAATGAGCCAATGTTATATAAGCTCTGCCCGCAGACTGGGGGGCCCCTGTTCTTGACAAGCAAGCAGCTGTTCACTTACAAAACACTGAAGTCTAGCCTGCTCAACGGTGCCCCCAACATGGACCCTACACCAGTACCTATCGACAACGTCTCAGAGCGACCCGTCAGGGGCGTCCTGCCCTCCTCAACATCTAATACAGTTGTGTCTGTGTTTCCCCTCCATGTATGAGCGTGGAGCCCCCCCCTCCTAGGTAGGGCTGCTCCAGCGTCTGGCGTGTGCCTAGCGCCGTGTCCCTTGTGGTACGTGTCGTGCCCCTTAGCTAGCTTCCTCCCTGGCCGAGCTGGAGGGCCTAGCTGCGTTTCTCTTGGGCTCTAAGCTGTGAGGTCCCTCTTTGCCCTCCGTGGTGCGCTGGCGCACGCCCCTGTAACACGCCTGTGTAGGGCTTTCTCCCGCCAGCGGGCTGGCGATGCTCTGCAGGTGCCGCACACGTGGCCCGGGCCCTCGTGACTTTCAAGGTTTATGGGGTAGCCCCTTTGGCCATGGCCTGCCTCTCCCTCGGCGGCCCAGGGTGCGGGCACTCCTCTCAAGATGCCCCTCGGGGCCCCTTGGCGCTACTTTGGGCGAGGCCACTTCACTTTTTATGCCCCAGGACGGGGCCACTTCAGTTTCTTATGCCCCAGGATGGGGCCACTTCAGTTCCTTAGGCCCCAGGATGGGGCCACTTCAGTTCCTTAGGCCCCAGGATGGGGCCACTTCAGTTCCTTAGGCCCCAGGACGGGGCCATTCCAAATTATTATGCCTCAGGCTGGGGCCACTTCAGTTTATTATGCCCCAGGATGGGGCCACTTCAGTTTCTTATGCCCCAGGGTGGGGCCATTTCAGTTTCTTATGCCCCAGGATGGGGCCACTTTAGTTTCTTACACCCCAGGATGGGGCCTCTTCAGTTTCTTATGCTCCAGGGCGGGGCCATTTCAGTTTCTTATGCTCAAGGATGGGGCCACTTCAGTTTCTTAGGCCCCAGGGCAGGGCCACTTTAGTTTATTATGACCCAGGGCAGGGCCACTTTAGTTTATTATGACCCAGGGCAGGGCCACTCCCATTTTATGTCCCCACGCTTCAGTTCTGCCACTGGCCGGGGCCACTTCAGTTTATATGCCCCAGGCTGGGGCCACTTCCGTATACTGTGGCCCAGAGTGGGGCCACTTCAGTTTACCGTGACCCAGGTCGGGGCCACTTCAGTTCTATGCCCAGGACGGGGCCACTTCTGTTTTTTATGCCCCAGGTTAGGGCCACTTCAGTTGTTATGCCCCAGGACGGGGCCACTGCCGTTACGCCCCAGCAGGCTGGGGCCATTTCAGTTCATTATGCCTCGGGCTGGGGCCCCTTTAGTTCTATGCCCTTGCCTAGGCCCGTTTCGGTTTCTACGCCCTTGGCTGGGCCACCAGTTCCCGGTGTGTCTGGAAGAAACTGCGGCCTCCCAGGCTGCTGGTTTATCCAGACGTTTTGTCTGCCCAGTGTACCCCGGAAGAATATGCAGCCTCCCGGCTGCTGGTTTATCGAGAAGTGTTGTCTGCCCGGTGTAGCCCGGATGTCAATGTGGCCTCCCAGGCCGCTGGTTTATCCAGACGTGTTGTCTGCTCGGTGTAGCCCGGAAGTCACAGCGGCCTCAAAGGCCACTGGTTTATCCAGACATGTTGTCTGCCCGGTGTAGTCCGGATGATACTGCGGCTTCCCAGGCTGCTGGTTTATCCAGACGTTTTGTCTGCCTGGTGTAGCCTGGAAGGTTGTCACAGCCGCTGCCATCTTAGCTGCCTTCGTTTAGGGGTTGATATCCAGCCGACGTTCTTCCCGCGATGTGCTTGCTGTGTTCCCTGTCCAGCCGACGTTCTTCCTGTGATCAGTTAAGCCGACGATGTTATTCAGATGTCCCTGCCGCTGTGTTCTAGTGGCTGATGCTTGGTTGGGACTGTTGCAGTGGGTCCAGCTGTCTGCCCTAGTGTCCAAGCTGCCACTCAGTTTTGGTGTCCAGCTGCTGCAGCTGTTGGTGTTCCGGCTGCTGACGTTCCCGGCAGTCGGTGTTACAGCTGCTGTGGGTGCAGCTGTTGCTGTTCCAGCTTGCTGCTGTTCAGATGGAACACAGTCCAGCTGCTGTTGGACCAGCTCCCATGCTCCGGCTGAAGTTGTTCCTGATGTTCCAGTTGATGCCGGAACAACCGTGGACATCTTCAAGAGGAAACTAGATTTATTCCTCCAAGGAGTTCCGGACCAGCCGGGCTGTGGTGGGTATGTGGGCCTGCGGGCCACTCCAAGCAACAGCCTAGTGGACCAAACTCTCACAAGTCAAGCCTGGCCTCGGGCCGGGCTTGGGGAGTAGAAGAACTCCCAGAACCCCATCAACCAGGTATCAACCAGGTATGCGGTCCCAACTGTGGCCAGTGGCCAGTTTCCACTATTTATTTATCTTCAGCAGATATTGATGCTCCAGTTGTGATGTCCAGCTGCAGGTGTTTCCAGCTGCAGTGTTCCAGCTGCCGATGTTCCGGGGCAGGATTTTGCAGTTTACATTTGGCAATGGTTGTTCATGTTAAGTTTTTTATTTTGCCCTTTTTGAGCACTGGTGTTTGTGTTATACATGCTACGTTAATATCGGTTTAATGTTAATGTTAGGGTTTCCCTCTTCCTCCTCCCAGTGTGGGACATTTACTTATTTCTATTTATACAGTGATTTCTATGTTGTGTTTAACCTTACTCTTGTCATTTCCCGTTCGCACCTGTTCGGTGATGTTTTAAATTTATTATTTAACAAATTAAAGTTTCACGTCTTGGAAACAATTAATGACAGTGAAACAATTAAGATGTGAAACAATTTTCACGTCTTATCAATTAATTACAGTCCTTGGTGATGAAAATTTTTATATGGCATTATTAATACTGCTCATATTATTACGATTAACGTCCGGTTTCTTTATTATGAGCGCAATTATCTTGCGGCTTTGGCCACCCTACTCGGGTGTACAATCCCTGCTGTACGATCACCTCACAAGGACATTGCATGGGGGGGGTACACCTTGCCCTCTACGCTCTGGATCGTCGCGATGATGCTCCGTTGGCCTCACCAAGGACACTGTTTAACTTGCAGCATCTGCCTAGTAGACCCGGTTTGGTACCTTTTTCAGTCAGGAGGAACCCGGCTGTTTTTAATGCCCTCTCCTGGGATGCGAGCACGGTTGCTGTCGCAGAAACGAGTGGCCATATTCTTAGTTAAAGGTTGGCGAGGAACACTTGCCTCGCAAGGTCTAGTTGGTGGGCTCTTACCTCTCTATGCCCATGGCACGTCGCGATGGCGCTCCGTAGGCCTCATCAAGGAAGCTGTTCCACTTGTAGCATCTGTCTAATAGACCCGGTTTGGTAACTTTTTCAGTCAGGGAAACCTGTCATAGGCACGGTTACAGCCACAGTGCGAGTAGTCACATTCCTAGTTCCAGCGGCCAGCCGCCGCTCGCCCTTCGGGGTTGGGGGTTCCGCGCCGCTGGCCCTCGCGGGATGGGGGGGGGGTGCTTCCCCAAAGTGATAAGCCTGCAGATAGCTAAGAAATATTACCATGAATTGTAATTAGTGTAAATTCAAATAATGCAACTTTCAATTACTAACTATAGATGTAACTATTAATTGTAATTGATTTAATACTTTATCATTATAATGATTATTCATTATAATTATTCTTTAAAACTTTATTGTTATGCATTAGTCACTAATTATTTATCATTCACCCTAATTAGCTATTTGATTCATTAAAAATAATTGTTTATCATTATACTATTTGTTATTATTATTACATTATTTATTATTATATAATAATAATTTATTATTTATTATTAATTTATTATTTATTATTTTATTATTAATTTATTAATTATTATTAATATATTATTTACTATTATAAAATAAACAAGTCCCCAATCTGAGCGCGTTTTCTTCCAACCGAAGAAAAAGAACGCTGCTTTTTCCCAAAAAAGCGGTGGGTTTTCTGAGTGGAAGAAAACGTATATCTGGCAGCTGAGTCTAACCGCCCAAGCTGCGTGCGCAACGAGCCAATGTTATATAAGCTCTGCCCACAGACTGGGGGGCCCCTGTTCTTGACAAGCAAGCAGCTGATCTCCCAGGATCCTCTGCATCCCCTGTTTTCTTTTCCAAGGGACGACGCACAGGCAGGCTCAGGGGGCACTTGTTCCAGCTTGCTAAGCATTTGCGGTATCTTTGGGGGTGCTCCGCCAGAACCCCCAAAGTGATAAGCCTGCAGAGAGCTAAGAAATATTACCATGAATTGTAATTAGTGTAAATTCAAATAATGCAACTTTCAATTACTAACTAAAGATGTAACTATTAATTGTAATTGATTTAATACTTTATCATTATAATGATTATTCATTATAATTATTCTTTAATACTTTATTGTTAAGCATTAGTCACTAATTATTTATCATTCACCCTAATTAGCTATTTGATTCATAAAAATAATTGTTTATCATAATACTATTTGTTATTATTATTATATTATTTATTATTATATAATAATAATTTATTATTTATTATTAATTTATTATTTATTATTTTATTTATTATTATTAATTTATTAATTATTATTAATTTATTATTTACTATTATAAAATAAACAAGTCCCCAATCTGAGCACGTTTTCTTCCAACCGCAGAAAATATACTGTATGTGTGAAATAGTTTAAATCCATTTGATATTCAGCTAATAGTTCTCTGCGTCTACATTCATCCATGTTTCGGTAAGCGCAATAATATCTGTTGTTTCTGTGCAGGCAAGAGCATTTAAATAGTTTATTTTGTTTCTTAGACTCCTACTGTTCCTGTAATATACCTTAAGTGTTTTGTTATTCTGAGGCCCTTTTCCTTTCTCTGTTCATTTTGCCAATTTTTTCAGTCACTAACACATACTTTTATTGCCTCCTTTCTCCATATCAATTCCCATACTATTATCTTCTAACAATTTAAACCCAAACAAACCCCTCCAACCACAGGTTCCAGCAAGTTAGCAACAGCAACAACCCCAGCCCTAGATAAATGCACCCATCCCAAGCATACATGTCATTCCTTCCATAGAAGTGTTTCTAGTTATCAATGAATGCTATTGCATTTGATTTACAATATTTGTTTAGTCGGCAATTGACACCAAGTGCTCTCAACAACCATTCATTTTCAACTCCCTTTCTTGGAAGAATACCACATATGATTGGGATTCCTCTCTTGCTCCTAACTAATTCTATTGCTGTCTTAAACCTCTGTATCAGTGCCTATAATAACTCCTAACTCGTCCTACGTACGTCATTTCCACTAACGCTGATGCAAATAATGAGTTTGTTCCCATCTGGCACAAAAAGCTTTATAAAAAATACCTCACCTGGAAATCTCTCACAACCAAAATTTGCTCAGCTACTGTACTTCCTTTACTTTTGAGCACCTTCAGGGACCTGCGTGCCCTTCGTTGCCTTGCCTTTCGAGGGAACTGCAGTCTCCCTACAGCACTCGTCTTCCAGTACGGCGAATTGGTTGGAAGTCGTTATGACATCTGTAGGCGGCTTTGTCAGTCTTCTTAAGACCCCTGTCCTTTACGACATTACAAGGCGAAAACCTTCTAATACTGCTCTCCTCCTTTGTTTCCTCTTGACATTGTTTCAGCTGTCGTAGCTACTCCCGCAGGGACTCCAACTCTATTCTCAGAGCTCCACACAGCTCCCTTACTAGCACCAGTTCACTCACTAAACCTTCTATCATTAGTATCAAGATACAATCAGTCAAAAGATGCGCTTCTGCACCATTACTTCAAAAACATTTTTTATGGGTTATTCCTTTAGCTTCTCGCTTTCACTGATTGTCAGACATTCATTCAATACTGAACACTTTTTAACTGCGGTGTTGTTTGTTTAACCCTCCCAAACTGTCAGAAAATATTGGAGCACGCACACACACGTACACACGGTGACACGGTTAGAGATGGCTTTTCATATATCCTTTATTTTCTTTAAATCTATTCTCATAAAAGGAAGCCAAAGCTTTCATTTATAAGAAGTGGTAAGGGCTTACATTTATGATAGTGGTAAGGTTTGTGAGGTTGTGTATCTTGACTTTAGCAAAACTGTTGATACAGTGCCACATGAAAAGATTGATTAAAAAGACAGAGGCTCATGGTATTGGGGGGGTGCTATATTAAGTTGGATTAAGGCATAGCCATACCAAAGCAAATGAGTATAGTATGTGAGTATAGTATAAATGGAGTTAAGTCAGAGTGGGAAAATGTTGTAAGTGGAGTGCCTCAAGACTCTGTTACTCATAATAGAGTACAGTATATATATAAACGATTTAGATTCAGGTTTGAGCAGCAATATTTGAAAATTTGCCGATGATACAAAATCGGGAGGTAAATAAACAAGAAAAATGACTCACTGTCACTAAATCTAAATAGACGATCTAAATAGGGTTTTGAAATGGTCAAAAGATAGGCAGATGCAGTTTAATTAATGCCGACAAATGTAAGGTTTTGAGGCTAGGTAATGATGATGGAGTTGCAGGATATGAGCTGGATGGTGTTGAGATTGCGAAGTCGGATTGCAAAAGGGATCTCGGAGTTATTATTAGTAAGAATTTAAAACCAAAAAATCGATGTATCAGTAAACAAGTTGGCATCAATCGTCCATTCCGTGGACAGGGGAATGAACTGGGATAGGCCGTCTGCCAGGACATTGGACACCCCTCGAAACTGAACCCCCAGGAGAGCCAAACCCCGAAAACTCAGCAGACGAGTTACCCGAAGCGACCAGCCCCCGCATGGAACCCCCTCGGTTCAGGCAATGAACTATTGGGGAACAGTCCGAATCGTGCGACATCCACACAGCCGCGAACTCTTGCACCGTGCTGTGAGCCCTACAGAAAGACGGACCCCACCGTCCCTGGCTAGCCTGGTGAGTACTAGTCACAAAGCCCCAGCCAAGAGATGACGCATCTGTGAACACATCGAGTGAGGGATCGGGTAGGTGCCAAAACACTGAACCCCGAAAAAACCCAAAGAAGCCGGCAATGCAGCAACCGATACAAAGCCCCCGGAGGTCGATCGAACTCAGTGGTCACAAGAGGCGGAAGGGACAGCCCCGAAGAAACCAGAACAACCGACGAAGCCACACCTGACTCGGCGGGTAGACCATCATGGCGTGGCCCGTACAGACCTTCGAGCAACCACCGTGTGACCCGGGATCCCCTCAGGAGCAAATGAAGGCGGGAACGCAGGTGAAGCAGAGCAGCCAGAGGAAGAGACAAGGAAGCGGTCCGAGCATCCCACACAAGACCCAGCTAAGAGCGAACTTGAAAGGGAACCAGATGGAACCTTCGCTACTTCACCAGAAACCCGTACCCGGCGAGTTGGGAAAGAACCAAATCCCTAGAGAGCAGACACGCGAACTGGCTGGGAGTCCAAACCAGCCAGTCGTCAAGGTAGGCCAGAACCCTAACACCTAACAGATGCAGGCGGACCACCATGACCCGAGTAAGGCGTGTGAAAACATGAGGTGCCAGATTCAAACCGAATGGAAGGCAACGAAAGCAGTAATCTTGACGCCCCACAACAAAACTGAGCCAGTCCCATGAATCTGGACATGCCAATACGCGTCCTTGAGGTCCAGGGACACAATCCAAGTGCCTGGCTCCAACAGAAGACGAACCTGGGACAGAGTAGTCATCCAAAAGGAGGGGCAATAACCCACGGGTTCAGATAGGCCAATTCCAGAATGAACCAGAGGTCCGTGCAGTCCCGCGTCGGGACCGGAAACAGGTAGGAAACCCACCTGAGAGACGAGGTCATTTCAACCAGGCTTAAGCGAACCCACTCCGAGATGATTCAACAGTGTGCAGGAGAAAAGGCTTGGCCCACCAGCCTCGAATCCCCTAAAGGAAGAGGAGCCACCCAACACCACAACAGGCCGCACGAAATGACCCAAAAGGCCCTCAAATCATGGGACCAGACACGAGCAAACAGAGCGACCATCTTCCCTTCCCCATTGCCCCATCAATGGGATGAACCGCGAAAGGGCCAACGCACCTTATGAGAACCTAAGCGGTGCATAGGGCGATCCCCACTCCGACCAGAAAAAGACGGAACCGTAGGCTGCGCCTGCCCCTGCGCCTGCCTGGGAGCCGGTCGGCCGAGCGGACAGCACGCTGGACTTATGATCCTGTGGTCACAAGTTGATCCCAGGCGCCGGCGAGAAACAATAGGCAGAGTTTCTTTCACCCTATGCTCCTGTTACCTAGCAGTAAAATAGGTACCTGGGTGTTAGTCAGCTGTCACGGGCTGCTTCCTGGGGGTGGAGGCCTGGCCGAGGACCGGGCCGCGGGGACACTAAAAGCCCCGAAATCATCTCAAGATAACCTCAAGATAACCTACCCCGAATCTGGCACCACTGGCCTACCACGACAGGAAGAACCCCGAGCCCTGGCGCAACCCTTCTGGGAAGGCCCCCCAACAAGCCTCCAGAGGACTAACAAGTCTGACATAGAATGGCAACTAGCCAAAGCTGCCTGCAGATACTGCACACCAGCCGACTCTGCAAAAGGGTGAAGACAACCTAAGAGCTAGGGCCCAAGCAAATTCCAAGGTAGAAGCTAGCACCACCTGCCGAAACGCAAGTTGAGAAGCAAAAAAATGCGAAACCGCATCCCGCAGGAGTGGCGTGAACAGCTTCAACAATGCAGATGACACACACACTGTCGAGGGCAACGCACCAGACCCAGAGGCGGCCCAAAGCTCCTCCACATCCAACTCAAGCCAATCCGAGAACAGCTAGAGGAGGGAGAAGAAATGCAGGGCCGAAGCCTGCAGGCCACATGTACACAAATCCTCTGCGACCAAAACAGCTATAAGGGAAGGAACCTGAACATGAAGCTGCATCACACCAACATCCCACAGAGTGGCTGGGGCGAACAAACATGCATCGAGATGCTCAAATTCGCCCCCTCACAGGAAAATCTGTAACACTGTCTGAGCCTCCCTCCACTCAAGCTCATGGGACCGACAGAACGTCTGCCAAGCCTCCAACGAGAAGAGCGGGCAGACTGCTAACCAGAATGACTCCGGAACTTCATAACGAACCCAGTATGGGCATGAAGATCCATACATGGAGGAATGCGGATCCATCATGAAAGCATAATCTGGATCACGCAGGATGTAAACCTGCAATGGCTTCCCGCACTACATGTGACGGGATGCAGGAAGTCGAAAACCTATGAAAGGACAGGACCGAAGAACCCACAGGCTCATGGAACCGAACCCGGGGAGGGGCAGAAGCTAAATCCAATTCATACAAGGAAGCGAAAGAGAACCCCTTTCCCTGTAACACCAAGCCCTGCTACGAGTGTACAAAAACCCAGGCGGGGTTCAATGGGGCCCAAGGCCCCCAAGTCAACCTCTCTCATGCCCCGGGAACCTCACCTCGAGGTCCCGGGGCCAAGCCAACCTCCAAACCCCTCACCTCAAAAGAAAAGACAGGAGCAGCTGAAAAAGCAGGAATGAAGGGCAGCCCACTGGTCAGACCCAGAAGCTCCAGCTGGAGGACTAGGCTCGAATGCATCCACCTCCACTCCGGAAGGGGACTCCTCCGAGACCACCCAAGTCTCAACACCAACTAAACCCTGCCCCAACTCTGAAACCCTCAGACATTTCAGAGCTGGAAGCAAGGAATGGGGGAGGGGGGTGGGGGTGGAAAGGGTGAACCAATGAAGGAAAAGGATAAGGAGAGGCGAACGGAACCAAAGACGAAGCGACTCTCACCCTTAAAGTCTGGGGTCCCTATAACCAAAATGGGGCAGTCTCGGGGAATCCAGGGAAGCAACGAACCTATCACATTGCAGCAACCTAAACCGAGCATGCATATGCCTCAGCTACCTGCACCCTCATATGTTCAGTAGCTTGGGTAAACTGGAGCACTTACAAAGAGCAAACGTAGCACGACTCCGGGTCAAAAGAATCACTGGCAGGCAGCATGGCGGAGGCACAACCGATGATAGTCACCTGGAGACAAGGGGACAGAGCAACCATTAACCTTGCACGAAGCGAGAGGGGACTCAAGGGTCGCATCCATCAGACCATGAAGCCCCACAGGGTTTCTCAGGGCCCTTAGTCTTGGTATCACGCTATGGGAAGCCCAGACAGGTTACTGCAAACCGGTGCCCAAAACTACCGAAGCAAACTTCTAAAAGCTGAACCCCTGGGACGTGTCCACTCACGGGGGCCCTAGCAGGGGGTACCATCAAGAACACAGATATATCTATATAAAGAACCCCAAATATAGATAGGGGGCAACTAACCAAAGGCAGATCCCCCTCTCCCACCAGGCAGGAAAACAAAACGAAAGAAAACCACCTGCAAGAGGACACTGTACCCAGGCGGAACAGAGCTGACCGCTATAATAAATGATAACTAACTGTGCCGTACCCGGTACTCCTACCAGTGACGAAAACTATCCCCCTACCCAGAGGCAAACAAGGGCTACAAAAACCCAAGTCGACTCCAAGGGCGGCCAAGTACCAAGCAGTAAAAGAAACAGCGGAGGTAGGCCCCAAAGTGACTTGTGGAAGGTGGCCCCAAGTCTCAAGGGCAGTACTTACAGGGCACTTAAGGAAGGAAACCCTAAGTGCAAGGAGCCTGAATACCATAGAATATTACTCCTGGCTTTCACACCACCTATAGAGACAGATCAGGCCACAAGGCACAGTAACTGGAATCACAACAGGAGCCAGAGGCACATAACCTGCTAGTATCAAATCAGCCAAGAACTGCCGGTTGGATCGCCAGCATGAGGGTCTGGGGGCTCCCACTTTCCCCTCTCGAGGAGGGGTGATGGGGTGGCGCAGACAGCAGTGCGGCACCATGATGACGTCATGCTCGTTTGCTAATTTTAGTTTGGGGAGTTCTGTCCACTTGTTTGGTTTGCGGTAGCAATATTTTTAACAGAATAGGGGTTTGTTCTGGGGCGCCTATCTTTCGGGGTGCTAGACCCGGTCAATGGCAGACATAAAATGCTCCCAACCACATGGGGGTTTCTATTGGCCTTGCTCCTCATGCCTCTCTGTGGAGGCCAGGTTCTGGCTCATCATCCCTGGTAGGCAAGAACTCCATACACTTTGACTGATGCCAGAAAGCTAATAGTTACATATCAGCCTGGTTATGTAGGGGAGCCGGGTAGCCAACGGGGCTCCCCCTCTGAAAATTTTTGTGAACACTTGATTTTCGGCGCACAGAGGGAATGTCATAATAAACGAAACGCATCACAGTGGTTAACCCTTAAACTGCGCAATGAACCTGCAGGCCCTTGTCTGGTTTGCGTAATGCGCCTCCAGGTATTTGTATTTTTAACGTTCCATTCAAATCTCCCGTGGCTACATGGGGTTCACATCAGCTTCCTCGGGGCTCTTGTAAACAGACGCCATCTTTAAAAAAAATTGTGGGCCACATTTCTGGGTGCGAGAGCCTCAGTACTAAGTGAGCAACCAAGGCTGGTGCACACAGCTTGAGCTCACAGCACTGCTATTCAGCTTGTGACCACAGCATCGCCTAATAATGTCAAAATATTGTCATGGTAAAATCTCTTCCTAGAGATTCGGCCTGCTCCATCATCACCTATTCTACTCATATCACGTCTATATAGTCAAGTACTGCAGCCACAAGAAGAGACAACTACTTCCAGATGTCTAGACAGTACCTCCAGTCCCCCCCCGTACACCAATGTCCGTCACCCCACCTTGCAACTGGATGCCTCAAGCTCACGTCATCCGAAACAAGCAGTTTAAGAGCCGCTTAATAGTTACCAAAGTCTCAGCGCCATCTTGACGGTTGTCGTCGTGTATATATAAGGCTACCTAGCCCACTACAGATTCAGATTACTCCTGAGTGCTCTGCTGGATAGACCTGTTGACATACCCCTGTGTGGTAACAGTTATTCAGTTTGGCTCACAGTATTCCTGCACCATATTTTATTTTACACACTAATGTAACGTAAATTTGATTGTCTGTCTGTCGTGTTCATTTTGTATACTTAAAATATAGCCAAGTTTTCTATATTATTTATATTTTCATGTTAAGTAAACTATTTTAAATGTTTTTTTCTCTTTTGTGCTTTATCCTAGTTTACCTCACTGTGAAGATTCATCTTGCAGTCTAACTTTTTTTTCCTTTTTGTTGTTTTTATGTGACTGACATTCCATCTGACTAGAGAGACTGCAATACCATCTATTTTTCTAGTCACATATTATATATAACTTGTATTATTTAGCCATGACAGTATTACAGAAGAGCCTGAGTGTGATAATGATTGTGTAAAATGTTCAAGTATCAGTGATTCAATGCTGTTCATGATGTTCACAGCACTAGCCACAGCACCACAGCATTATTTCGTCCATCTAAAAATCTTCAAACGACTTCCTAGGTTCCTTTACAAAATAAACTTGTGGTCAATTATTCATTTACAGGATTTAGTGACCAGTATTGTGATAACAGCAGGATTGTGGTGATAATAAGCACTCTGCGTAGTATTGTGGGAGGAGTAATTGTGGTGAGGGAGGGAGAGAATCGAGGTAGCCTCACTCTTGAGGTTATCTTGAGATGATTTCGGGGCTTTTTAGTGTCCCCGTAGCCCAGTCCTCGACCAGTCCTCCACCCCCAGGAAGCAGCCCATGACAGCTGGCTAACACCCAGGTACCTATTTTACTGCTAGGTAACAGGGGCATAGGGTGAAAGAAACTCTGCCCATTGTTTCTAGATGGCGCCAGGGATCGAACCCGGGACCACAGGATCACAAGTCCAGCGTGCTGTCCGCTCGGCCGACCAGCTCCCCACTGTGTGAGTGTGTGTGGCAGCCACTCTTGTTTTGCTCATCATACCAGATTTGTGGTTTACTATGGTGAACAAACATGTACATGGGGATATATAATATGTGTATATAGCCATGTACATATGTGTGTAGTATTGTGGTTCCAAGGGGTTGTCAAAGCCAGGGGGTGGTAATGGGGGACGAGCTCCCATGACCTATAAAATGCTCCTATACGGCATGCGTCTCAAATAGCCTCTGACAACCAAGACCAACTCCTGGCCTGCACGGGTGGCTTAGTCTTTAAGTCCGGCAGAATTGCTTTTACCGACAGGAGAAGGGGCGAGGGCGTGCCTCTGGCGCCTTAAAACCAGCTGCTCCGGGTAGATGGGACTCGATAGCCTGGGAGGGCAGCCCATCTAGGGGAAGGAAAACCCTGATTTTAAACCTCCGCTGCCTTGCGGCCATACCCCTTTTTGGGAAAGGCTTCAGGAGTCAACCTCGAGGAAAAATCCGGAGTTGGAGCCCCTAAGACAGTTCGTTGTTGACGTCGACCTCGTTCTGGCAGCTCCTGCGACGTTGCTGGAACCATGTGTATTGGCATTTGCTTTTCTATTGGATAATTTCAACGTGGAGAGGGGGGGGACCTGCTGCATGGGTAACAGCTTCTCCTCCATATTTACCTACCCAGCCTTTGGGCGCAACTCTATATTCTTCCGAGACTGAAGGATGCCTACTACTAGTATTGTGGGAGTTGGAATTGTGGTGAAGGAGGGAGGGAGAGAATCGAGGTAGCCTCACTGTGTACTCGCCTATTTGTGCTTGCAGGATCGAGCATTGACTCTTGGATCCTGCCATTCCAGCCATCGGTTGTTTACAGCAATGACTCCTGTCCCATTTCCCTATCTTACCTAATTTTAAAATTATGAATAGTTTGCTTCCGCAACCTGTTCCCCAAGTGCATTCCATTTTTCCACTACTCTCACTCTAAAAGAAAACTTCCTAACATCTCTGTGACTCATCTGAGTTTCCAGTTTCCACCCATGTCCCCTCGTTCTGTAATTATTACGTGTGAACATTTCATCTATTTCCACTTTGTCAATTCCCCTGAGTATTTTACATGCATTCTCCCTATCCCTATCATAGCTCCTCTCTCCCTTCTTTTCTCTAGTGTCATAAGGATCAGTTCCTTCAGACGTTCTTCATATCCCATCCCTCGTAACTGGGACAAGCCTCGTCGCAAACCTCTGAACCTTCTCCAGTTTTCTTATGTGTTTCTTCAGGTGGGGGCTCCATGATGGCACGGCACACTCTAAAACTGGTCTCACGTAGGCAGTGCAAAGCGCCCTAAAAGCCTCCTCACTTAGGTTTCTGAATGAAGTTCTAATTTTCGCCAGTGTAGAGTACGCTGCTGTCGTTATCCTATTTATATGTGCCTCAGGAGTTATATTAGGTGTCACATCCACTCCTAGGTCTCTTTCTCGAATTGTTACAGGTAGGCAGTTCCCCTTCACTGTGTACTGTCCCTTTGGTTGCCTATCACCTGATCACCTTATCATTTCCATAACTTTACATTTACTCGTGTTGAACTCCAGTAGCCATTTCTCTGACCATCTCTGCAACCTGTTTAAGTCCTCTTGGAGGATCCTACAATCCTCATCTGTCACAACTCTTCTCATTAATTTTGCATCATCCGCAAACATTGACATGTAGGATTCCACTCCTGTAAACATATCATTTACATAAATTAGAAAGAGGATTGGTCCCAGCACCGATCCTTGAGGTACTCCACTTGTTACTGTTCACCAGTCCAACTTCTCGCCCCTTACCATTACCCTCTAGCTCCTTCCTGTTTAGGTAGTTCCTTACCCATGCTAGGGCCTTTCTGCTTACTCCTGCCTGCCTCTCAAGTTTGTATAGCAGTCTTATGTGCGGTACTGTATCAAAGGCCTTTTGGCAGTCAAGAAATATGCAATCTGGCCAGCCTTCTCTGTCCTGCCTTATCCTTGTTACTTTATTATAGAATTCCAAAAGGTTTATTAGGCATGATTTCCCTGTCCAGAACCCATGTTGGTGTTTGTTTACAAACCCAATGCTCTCCAGGTGCTTAACAAGTCTTAACCTAATTATTCTTTCAAGTATTTTGCAGGGAATGCTTGTCAGTGATACAGGTCTGTAGTTAAGTGCCTCCTCCCTATCTCCTTTCATGAAAATTGGTACGACATTTGCCTCCTTCCAGCAACTGGGCAATTCACCCGACATAAGTGACTCATTAAAGATCATTGCCAGAGGCACGCTGAGAGCCTGCGCTGCCTCTTTTAGTATCCACGGTGATACTTTGTCTGGTCCAACTGCTTTAGTTGCATCCAGTGTTGTCAACTGTTTCATTACCTCCTCTGCTGTCACCTCTATATCTGATAGTCTTTCATCTAGGGTAATCTCTTCTAACAATGAGAGCTGCTCAAGCTCAGTTGTGAACACTCCATGGAAACTTGCATTCAGTACCTCACAGATTTCCTTGTCACTTTCTGTATATGCCCCTTCTGTTTTCCTCAGTCTTGTCACTTGGTCATTTACCAACATCTTCCTTCTTATATGGCTATGTAGTAATTTAGGTTGCTTTTTCGCTTTGATTGCAATATCATTCTCATCATTTCTTTCCAATACTCGTCTTATGTTAATGTAATCGTTCCTAGCTCGTTACATCTAATCCTGTTGTCCTCTGTCCTTTGTCTTCTGTACTTCCTCCGCTCCCTCCTGCTTCTCACTTTTGCTTCCTGACACTGTCTATTAAACCATGGGTTATTATATTCCCTCCTACTCTTTTCCTTTACTGTTGGAATAAATCTCTCTTCAGCCTCCTTGCATTTCCATATGACTTGGTGTGTGTTCCATATGACTGTGTGTGTGTAATTACCTAAGTGTAATTACCTAAGTGTAGTTACAGGATGAGAGCTACGCTCGTGGTGTCCCGTCTTCCCAGCACTCTTTGTCATATAACGCTTTGAAACTACTGACGGTCTTGGCCTCCACCACCTTCTCACTTAACTTGTTCCAACCGTCTACCACTCTATTTGCGAAGGTGAATTTTCTTATATTTCTTCGGCATCTGTGTTTAGCTAGTTTAAATCTATGACTTCTTGTTCTTGAAGTTCCAGGTCTCGGGAAATCTTCCCTGTCGATTTTATCAATTCCTGTTAATATTTTGTACGTAGTGATCATATCACCTCTTTTTCTTCTGTTTTCTAGTTTTAGCATATTTAATGTCTCTAACCTCTCCGCGTAGCTCTTGCCCTTCAGTTCTGGGAGCCACTTAGTAGCATGTCTTTGCACCTTTTCCAGTTTGTTGATGTGCTTCTTGAGATATGGACACCACACAACCGCTGCATATTCTAGCTTTGGCCTAACAAAAGTCATGAACAATTTCTTTAGTATATCGCCATCCATGTATTTAAATGCAATTCTGAAGTTAGAAAGCATAGCATAGGCTCCTTGCACAATATTCTTTATGTGGTCCTCAGGTGATAGTTTTCTATCTAGAACCACCCCTAGATCTCTTTCTTTATCAGAATTCTTTAAAGATTTCTCACATAATATATAGGTTGTGTGGGGTCTATGTTCTCCTATTCCACATTCCATAACATGACATTTATTAACATTAAATTCCATTTGCCAAGTGGTGCTCCATATACTTATTTTGTCCAGGTCTTCTTGAAGGGCATGACAATCATCCAAATTTCTTATCCTTCCTATTATCTTAGCATCATCAGCAAACATGTTCATATAATTCTGTATACCAACTGGTAGATCATTTATGTAGACAATAAACATCACTGGTGCAAGAACTGAACCCTGTGGTACTCCACTTGTGACATTTCTCCATTCCGATACATTGCCTCTGATTACTGCCCTCATTTTTCTATTAGTCAGAACATTTTTCATCCATGTTAGAAGCTTACCTGTCACCCCTCCAATATTTTCCAGTTTCCAGAACAACCTCTTATGTGGAACTCTGTCGAAAGCCTTTTTTAGGTCCAGATAGATGCAGTCAACCCAACCATCTTTTTGAGAGATATATACAAGAGTTGTTACATTCTTGTACAGCCACTAGTACGCGTAGCGTTTCGGGCAAGTCCTTAATCCTATGGTCCCTGGAATACGATCCCGTGCCGCGAAGAATCGTTTTTTCATCCAAGTACACATTTTACTGTTGCGTTAAACAGAGGCTACAGTTAAGGAATTGCGCCCAGTAAATCCTCCCCGGCCAGGATACGAACCCATGACATAGCGCTCGCGGAACGCCAGGCGAGTGTCTTACCACTACACCACGGAGACTGCTAGAGATCTCTTTCCTGTAATATCTGTGTGTGTGTGTGTGTGTGTGTGTGTGTGTGTGTGTGTGTGTGTGTGTGTGTGTGTGTGTGTGTGTGTGTGTGTGTGTGTGTACTCACCTAGTTGTACTCACCTAGTTGTGCTTGCGGGGGTTGAGCTCTGGCTCTTTGGTCCCGCCTCTCAACCGTCAATCAACAGTTGTACAGGTTCCTGAGCCTATTGGGCTCTATCATATCTACACTTGATACTGTGTATGGAGTCAGCCTCCACCACATTGCTTCCTAATACATTCCATTTGTCAACCACTCTGACACTAAAAAAGTTCTTTCTAATATCTCTGTGGCTCATTTGGGCACTCAGTTTCCACCTGTGTCCCCTAGTGTGTGTGCCCCTTGTGTTAAATAGCCTATCTTTATCAACCCTGTCGATTCCCTTGAGAATCTTGAATGTGGTGATCATGTCCCCCCCTAACTCTTCTGTCTTCCAACGAAGTGAGGTTCAATTCCCGTAGTCTCTCCTCGTAGCTCATACCTCTCAGCTCGGGTACTAGTCTGGTGGCAAACCTTTGAACCTTTTCCAGTTTAGTCTTATGCTTGACTAGATATGGACTCCATGCTGGAGCCGCATACTCCAGGATTGATCTGACTATGTGGTATATAATGTTCTGAAAGATTCCTTACACAAGTATCTAAAGGCCGTTCTTATGTTAGCCAACCTGGCATATGCTGCTGATGTTATCCTCTTGATATGAGCTTCAGGGGACAGGTCTGGCGTGATATCAACCCCCAGGTCTTTCTCTCAGACTCTTGAAGTATTTCATCTCCAAAGTGATACCTTGTATCTGGTCTCCTGCTTCCTACTCCTATCTTCATTACATTACATTTGCTTGGGTTAAACTCTAACATCCATTTGTTCGACCATTCCTGCAGTTTGTCCAGGTCTTCTTGAAGCCTCAAGCTGTCCTCCTCTGTCTTAATCCTTCTCATAATTTTGGTGTCGTCAGCAAACATTGAGAGGAATGAGTCTATACCCTCTGGGAGATCATTTATGTATATCAGAAACAGGATAGGTCCAAGCACAGAGCCCTGTGGGACTCCACTGGTGACTTCCCGCCATTCTGAGGTCTCACCCCTCACTATAACTCTCTTCTTCCTATTGCTTGGGTACTCCCTTATCCACTGGAGCGCCCTACCAGTTACTCCTGCCTGTTTCTCCAGCTTATGCATCAACCTTTTATGGGGTACTGTGTCAAAGGCTTTCCGACAGTCCAAAAAAATGCAGTCCGCCCATCCTTCTCTTTCTTGCTTAATCTTTGTCACCTGATCATAGAATTCTATCAAGTCTGTAAGGCAAGATTTACCCTCCCTGAACCCATGTTGATGGGTTGTCACGAAGTCTCTTCTCTCCAGATGTGTTACTAGGTTTTTTCTCACAATCTTCTCCATCACCTTGCATGGTATACAAGTTAAGGACACTGGCCTGTAGTTCAGTGCCTCTTGTCTGTCACCCTTTTTAAATATTGGTACTACATTAGCAGTCTTCCATACTTCTGTTAGGTCTCCCGTTTCCAGTGACCTACTATACACTATGGAGAGTGGCAAGCTAAGTGCTCCTGCACACTCTTTCAATACCCATGGTGAGATTCCATCCGGCCCAACAGCTTTTCTCACATCCAGCTCCAATAGGTGCTTCTTGACCTCATCTCTTGTAATTTCGAACCTTTCCAAGGTCACCTGGTTTGCTGCCACCTCTCCTAGCACCGTGACTTCTCCCTGTTCTATTGTAAAGACCTCCTGGAACCTTTTGTTTAGTTCTTCACACACCTCTTTGTCATTCTCTGTGTACCTGTCCTCGCCCACCCAAAGTTTCATCACCTGTTCCTTCACTGTTGTCTTCCTCCTGATGTGACTGTGTAGTAGCTTTGGTTCGGTCTTGGCTTTATTAGCTATATCATTTTCATACCTTTTCTCAGCTGCCCTTCTCACACTAACATACTCGTTCCTGGTTCTCTGGTATCTCTCTCTACTTTCTGGTGTTCTGTTATTACGGAAGTTCCTCCATGCCCTTTTGTTCAGCTCCTTTGCTTTCATACATTCCCTATTAAACCACGGATTCTTCCTTTGCTTCTCTGTTTTTTCCTGTTGGGCTGGGACAAACCTGCTTACAGCCTCCTGACATTTTTGGGTGACATAGTCCATCATGTCATGTGTGTGTGTGTGTGTAATTACATAAGGGTAATTACATAATTGTAGTTACAGGATGAGAGCTTCGCTCGTGGTGTCCCGTCTTCCCAGCACTCTTTGTCATATAACGCTTTGAAACTACTGACGGTCTTGGCCTCCACCACCTTCTCACTTAACTTGTTCCAACCGTCTACCACTCTATTTGCGAAGGTGAATTTTCTTATATTTCTTCGGCATCTGTGTTTAGCTAGTTTAAATCTATGACCTCTTGTTCTTGAAATTCCAGGTCTCAGGAAGTCTTCCCTGTCGATTTTATCAATTCCTGTTACTATTTTGTATGTAGTGATCATATCACCTCTTTTTCTTCTGTCTTCTAGTTTTGGCATATTTAATGCTTCTAACCTCTCCTCGTAGCTCTTGCCCTTCAGTTCTGGGAGCCACTTAGTAGCATGTCTTTGCACCTTTTCCAGTTTGTTGATGTGCTTCTTAAGATATGGGCACCACACAACAGCTGCATATTCTAGCTTTGGCCTAACAAAAGTCATGAACAATTTCTTTAGTATATCGCCATCCATGTATTTAAATGCAATTCTGAAGTTAGAAAGCATAGCATAGGCTCCTTGCACAATATTCTTTATGTGGTCCTCAGGTGATAGTTTTCTATCTAGAACCACTCCTAGATCTCTTTCTTTATCAGAATTCTTTAAAGATTTCTCACATAATATATAGGTTGTGTGGGGTCTATGTTCTCCTATTCCACATTCTATAACATGACATTTATTAACATTAAATTCCATTTGCCAAGTGGTGCTCCATATACTTATTTTGTCCAGGTCTTCTTGAAGGGCATGACAGTCATCTAAATTTCTTATCCTTCCTATTATCTTAGCATCATCAGCAAACATGTTCATATAATTCTGTATACCAACTGGTAGATCATTTATGTACACAATAAACATCACTGGTGCAAGAACTGAACCCTGTGGTACTCCACTTGTGACATTTCTCCATTCTGATACATTGCCTCTGATTACTGCCCTCATTTTTCTATCAGTCAGAAAATTTTTCATCCATGTTAGAAGCTTACCTGTCACCCCTCCAATATTTTCCAGTTTCCAGAACAACCTCTTATGTGGAACTCTGTCGAAAGCCTTTTTTAGGTCCAGATAGATGCAGTCAACCCAACCATCTCTTTCCTGTAATATCTCTGTGGCTCGATCATAGAAACTGAGTAGTGTGTGTGTGTGTGTGTGTGTGTGTGTGAGCCACTCTTGTTTTGCTCACCATACTAGCTTAGTGGTTCGCTATGGTGAACACATTTGTACAAGGGTATATACAATGTGTGTATATTGTGTAATAACAGCAACAGGAGTATGTTAGGAGGAGCTATTTTGGCGAGGGAGGTAACGTAATTGTAGCGTCGTCTGCTGGCTGCTGTGTGATTTCTCATGCAGTGTATGGTGGCTACTGTAAAGTTTGGACACAATACCACCTTACTTGCCTAGTTCTGGTGAATAAAACATGTAGATAGTAAATAAAATATTGTAAATAGTGTAATAAAAACAATAACAGTATGGTGGGAGGAGCAATGTTGGCGAGTAAGATGTTGAAGTGAGGGAGACACTGGATGTTGGAGGAGTGAAGGAGTGGCAGCTGATACTCATGGAGTTCTGAGTGTGTTGATGATGAAAGTATATAGTGTGTGATAGTATAGTGTGTAAATATATTGTATATATACATAAATTAGCATGATGCAAGGGAAATATGTGCAACATGTGTGTTCAAATGTGTCATGCACGTAACAAAGTGTTTTCGGACAGTACGAATGTTCTACTGCCATAATTCAGTGTACGTGTTCATTATACATAGGATTGCCACGAAAAAAACAAATAAAATGTATTTGAAACTGTGCGCAAAAAATGAACAAAAATATATTCGCGGCAACACGCGGATCCTGCCCCGGGCGCCATATCGGCCCTGGGGGCGTACGCCACAGGCGACTAGGGAATGATGACAACACGTGTGAACTTACGAACCCCATAACAGCCAGAGTACGTACAATTTCGACCTTCAGTTACTATGCCTATACTCAAGGAAGGGTTTTTGACACTTTCAAAACAAAAAAGAATATTTTCCAGAGAATTTAATTCCTGTGCACTGCGGGGGGGGGGGTGTCATATTTGGAAGCCAAGCAGTTGAGGGGTTAAGGAAGCAATCATCTATTAATTCTATAAAATCTTCTGCTTTGTTTTTCCCTGTTCTGTTAAACCAGTTTATTCCACTAAAATTAAAGTCACCCATGAAACATACTGCTTGACTTAGATGCTCTAGATATTTCATTCCAGAGATGCTTTGCTTCCATTCCAAGTTTCGTGGCCTGTATATAACTCCTATTATAAGTTTTTAGCTTTTTTGTTTAATTCTATCCAAATAGTTTTTGTGTGTGGCTCAGTTTTGATTCCTTCTTCAAGAACACATTTCAAATTTTCCCTGACATATATGGCTACTTTCCCTCCTTGTCAAATAGATCTATCTGTATGAATTAGTTTAAATCTGTTTGTTTGATACTCGGCTAATAGTTCTCCGTTTTCTATATTTATCCATGTTTCTGTAGATGTAATAATATCTATTTTTTCTGTGCAGACAAGAGCATTTAAATCTTTTATTTGTTTCTTCGACTCCTACCATGGTATCATATCATATCCATGAATTTTTCATGGATATGATACCAACATCAAATCATATACCAGACATCACCCTATCCCCTCTAGATTTTGAAGAAGCCATAAACAGTATGCCTATGCATTCTGCACCAGGCCCGGATTCTTGGAACTCCATATTCATCAAGAACTGTAAAAAACCACTATCGCAGGCCCTTCACATTCTGTGGAGACAAAGCCTAGATACTGGCGTTATCCCTGGCATACTAAAAACAGCAGAGACTCCATAAAGGAGGAAATAAGGCAGAGGCAAAAAATTACAGACCAATACCACTAACATCGCACATCATAAAAAAATTTGAGAGAGTGCTAAGAAGTAAGATCACAAAATACATGGAATCACAACATCTCCATAACCCCGGACAACATGGTTTCAGAACAGGGCGCTCTTGCCTGTCGCAGTTGCTGGACCACTATGATATGGCATTAGATGCTATGGAAGACAGACAAAATGCTGATGTAATTTACACAGATTTTGCAAAAGCTTTTGCTAAATGTGACCATGGTGTTATTGTACATAAAATGCGTTCAAAAGGAATTACCGGAAAAATAGGCAGATGGATCTACAATTTCCTGACTAACAGAACCCAATGTGTAATAGTCAACAAAATAAAATCCAGCCCATCAACCATGAAGAGCTCAGTCCCCCAGGGTACTGTGCTTGCTCCAGTACTTTTTCTCATCCTCATATTGGACATAGACAAGAACACAACCTATAGCACTGTATCATCCTTTGCAGATGACACTAGGATTTTCATGAGAGTTGGCAACATAGAGGATACGGCAAACCTCCAATCAGATGTAGATCAGGTCTTTCTATGGGCTACAGAAAATAATATGGTGTTTAACGAGGATAAGTTCCAGCTCATGCGCTACGGAAAAATTGAAAATATAAAAACGGAAACCACGTACAAAACTCAGGCAAATCATAACATAGAACGAAAAGGCAATGTAAAGGATCTGGGTGTACTCATGTCGGAAGACCTTACCTTTAAAGAACACAATAAAGTAGCTGTCACAACTGCAAGAAAAATGACAGGTTGGATAACAAGAACTTTTCACACTAGAGATGC
>NW_025553325.1:0-10000 GCF_020424385.1 Procambarus clarkii
GGGGTATATATGTACCCCCATTAAGTAAGGAGGTATATATGTATCCTCATTAAGGGGGTATATATGTACCACCATTAAGGGGGTATATATGTACCACCATTAATTAAGGAGGTATATATGTACCCCCATTAAGTAAGGGGGTATATATGTATCCCCATTAAGGGGGTATATATGTACCCTATTAAGTAAGGAGGTATATATGTATCCCCATTAAGGGGGTATATATGTACCCCCCCCCCCCCTCCCTGTTCACCTAGCAGTAAGTAGGTATTCATCAGGAGTTAACGTGTTGCGGGGGTCAGTAATTCGACCTGGGGGGGGGAGGACCTCATATAAGCCTAACGTGTATGAATACACTCTGGCTGCCTGTCCCCCCCGTCACAATGAACTATAATCCTATTGACAATGGTTACGTATTCCGTCAACAGAGGGCCCCAGCCTCCCCTGATGCTTATTGTGGGCAGTTAAGCAGGCTATTGGGGCCCCGTTTGTGTCCATAGGTTCAACACTATAGTTCGATTCCTGAGCAGAACGGAAGTGGTTGAGCACGTTTCACTTCAGCTAATGGCTCTGTTCACCCAGCAGTATATAGGTACCCGGGAGTTACACAAAACGAATGATTAGTAGGGCTATGGGGAAGGTGGATCTCATCTCGGCTCGTTTCATTTCTATAAACAAAACTTTAATGTAACACAATCAAGGAACAGCGGCGTCAAGCTCAACAAGCCACAGTGGTAAACAGACGATGGTGTTTCACCCACAGGGCTTTAGACCCATGGAACAGCCTACCCGCCGAAGCCGTTAAGACCAAAACATGGCACCAGTTCACACATCAGCTGGATAAAATCATCAGGACAAATGGCGCCACCTTCGACAAGCCGCCGGGTTCCCCTCCTCGTTGAGGCCACTAATAAGATGATGGTACTCAGGTAAACTCAAGAATCTTAAGAGGGGTTTACAGGAGTGTCTACAGCTACAATAAGCATTAAGCATAACACTTACCTAACAAGTTACATGCACTGAATGAAAGAGCAATTCAACAGAGGTCCGTCGTATCCACAGGTCCAATGACCACTGTTGATACTTGGCTTGTCTCCCCCCCCCTCATGAACCCCGTGAGGGGGGGGGAGAGAGATAACGTCGTCTGGGGGTACTGTTCTTGGTAACCCCCAAAACCACCACGCCTTAGAAATATAAATAATTATATAAGAGGCGCTCTGCATTTATTTATAACTATTTATACTATGTCCCAAGGCCTATATCTCCATGCTCTCACATAGTTGAGCGGTTTTCTATGATAGAGCGGAAGGGGAAACTGCGTTATATTTTCAGGCTTTATTTCTTATTTTGTTCCTTACGAAGAAACAGGACATGCATAACATTAATAAAATAATATAATTATATTAATGATGTTTATTTACATAAAATACATACATCTGATACATGATACAGAGGGGAATTTATAGGCAAATGATATAAATTATATTAAACCACAGAAAAATTTTACAGTTATCAGCATGGGCATTTGATGTATATAATAATAATAATAAAAATTCATCGTGTGTGTGTATATATATATAAATAAATAAATATATATATATATATATATATATATATATATATATATATATATATATATATATATATATATATATATATATATATATATATATATATGTACCCCCATATATATATGTTCTTGTCTTGTCCTTACTCTCATGGTGGGTAGAGTACCCACCATGAGAGTAAGGACAAGACAAGAACATATCGATGCCAACACAGAAGACAATGTCCAACATAACAGGCCAATTACACTGGATTAATCTTTGTGTTTAGATAGGAGAGTACTCTAGTACACATGAGTACTACTCATAGTGGGTAGAGTACTCTACCCACCATGAGAGTAAGGACAAGACAAGAACATATCGATGCCAACACAGAAGACAATGTCCAACATAACAGGCCAATTACACTGGATTAATCTTTGTGTTTAGATAGGAGATGCCTCGTATGGGCCAATAAGCCTTCTGCAGCCCCTATGTTTATCCCTTATGTATCCCCCCATGTTTTTCACCTTCATTGTATTATCACCTGACCTAATGCGGGTATAAAATCAACTAGTATTGTAAGATCTGTTCACTTGAGAATGAACCATGGAGGTTCGAAACGTCGTGCAAATTATACAAATAAGTGTAATACACTCTATAGTAAATCACTTCTTTTCTTCACCTTAAAAGTACGAAAATGAGTTTTGGAGAACTCCTATTCCAATTAAGCCCTGATGCTAAGAAAATAGTTAGAGGGATAGAAGCCCTAAACCAGAAAATAATAAATACAGAATATGCGGTCATATTCAATGAAACATGTTTGAAAGAAAACCTGCTGCCAGTATACACCAATATATATATATATATATATATATATATATATATATATATATATATATATATATATGTCGTACCTAATAGCCAGAACGTACTTCTCAGCCTACTATGCAAGGCCCGATTTGCCTAATAAGCCAAGTTTTCCTGAATTAATATATTTTCTCTAATTTTTTTCTTATGAAATGATAAAGCTACCCATTTCATTATGTATGAGGTGAAATTTTTTTTATTGGAGTTAAAATTAACGTAGATATATGACCGAACCTAACCAACCCTACCTAACCTAACCTAACCTATCTTTATAGGTTAGGTTAGGTTAGGTACCCGAAAAAGTTAGGTTAGGTTAGGTTAGGTAGGTTAGGAAGTCGAAAAACAATTATTTCGTGAAAACTTGGCTTATTAGGCAAATCGGGCCTTGCATACTAGGCAGAGAAGTGCGTTCTGGCTACTAGGTACGACATATATATATATATATATATATATATATATATATATATATATATATATATATATATATATATATATATATATATATATATATATATATATATATATATATATATATATATGTCGTACCTAGTAGCCAGAACGCACTTTTCAGCCTACTATGCAAGGCCCGATTTGCCTAATAAGCCAAGTTTTCATGAATTAATATATTTTCTCACATTTTTTTCTTATGAAATGATAAAGCTACCCATTTCATTATGTATGAGTTCAATTTTTTGTTATTGGAGTTAAAATTTACGTAGATATATGACCGAACCTAACCAACCCTACCTAACCTAACCTAACCTATCTTTATAGGTTAGGTGGCCGAAAAAGTTAGGTTAGGTTAGGTTAGGTTAGGTAGGTTAGGTAGTCGAAAAACAATTAATTCATGAAAACTTGGCTTATTAGGCAAATTGGGCCTTGCATATTAGGCTGAGAAGTGCGTTCTGGCTACTAGGTACGACATATATATATCCAGTACGTTATCAATTTGACCATTGCAGAGTTTACAAAAGTTGTAGATAGCCGAGGCTATTTGACCAACGACCCGAGAGCACTCACAATGGGACAAGAACACCGATCGCTTTCATCAAATCAGTCTTTCACGAGGTTGAGTCCCTTAGTTACACATAACTTGCGCGTTTATACAAGTGTGTCGTACTTCGAGGCTCGTGTTCTCCTCAGTAAGTGACTGATTTGATGAAAACGATTGGTGTTCTCTTCCCATTGCAAGTGCTTTCGGGTCGTTGATCAAATAGCCTCGGCTATCTTAGACATTTGTAGAGTCTGCAATGGTCAAGTGGATAACGTAGTGGATACGTTAGCGTGTTTGGAGCACAAGGCTATTTAAGGTTCGAATCCTTCACGAGGTTGAGTTCTTTTGTTACATATATCTTACGCGTTTATGCAAGTGTGTTGTTGCGATTGGAACATGTATTACTCCTCCATGTATAGATGTATACACTCTCATGGTATTTTAATGACAAATAAAACAAAAGAAATATATTCCTTTATAAATAAAATTACAACTAATCGGTTTTTTCCTTATCGTTTGGCACACTGTCAAAAATTTGGGTTACATGCACATATGAAATGGAAAATATACCATAGAGACAGTCCTGACGCGCATACATCAATACACAAAATATACTCGATTTATACATGCTTTTGTAAGCAGTTACAGCTAAACAATAGCTGGAGGCCCCCCCCCCCTCCACACACACACACATCCAGGGGCCAGATTCACGAAAGCACTTACGAACGTGTACATCTTTCCTCAATCTTTGACGGCTTTGGTTACATTTATTAAACAGTTTACAAGCATGAAAACTTCCCATTCAACTGTTGTTATTGTTATAAACAGCCTCCTGGTGCTTCGGAGCTCATTATCTGTTTAATAATTGGAAACAAAGTCGCCAAAGATTGAGAAAAGATGAACAGGTTCGCAAGTGCTTGCGTAAGTGCTTTCGTGAATCTGGCCCCTGGACATTTAACCTCCGCGTTGAGGACATTTTCCATCAAGTTCGACTAAACATTCTGTCCTCGCATTGCTATTTTGATGCCATTTGACTTTGCTATATAATCTGTCCTCACACTTCATGTCCTGCACTTTTCACGCTCTCTACAATTACGTCAAATTCAATGCACCACATTGACACTTACTCGGACTAGAGAGCATTGCTTAAGTAAAATGTTTTCATAGTTAACGATAGCACAAATCACAGGAGCTCCAGCAGCGCGTATCACCACTAGATAGATATCAGCTCAAAGAGACACCCTGGAGGGCATGATATCCTTGACCAGTGGGGTCACTAATTGCCTTGGTCATTACTCCCTGTTTCATAGTGTCCTGGCTGCCTACACGCAGTAGACGGCCACTGTACACCTGCCTCAGCTTATGGTCCCATCCAGGGGGCCATGGCCACCAGTTTGGGCACCAGGGGCCAGATTCACGAAAGCACTTACGAATCTGTACATCATTTCTCATTCTTTGGCGGCTTTGTTTACAATTATTAAACAGTTAATGAGCTCTGAAGCACCAGGAGGCTGTTTATAACAATTTATAACAATAACAACAGTTGAATGGGAAGTTTTCATGCTTGTAAACTGTTTAATAAATGTAAACAGAGCCGTCAAAGATTGAGGAAAGATGTACACGTTCGTAAGTGCTTCCGTGAATCTGGTCCCAGTGTGCTAAACTAACACCACTTCAACGCTGAATCAACAACATGCGCGTTGATGAGGTCGATTCAACGCCATTCTTGCGTACTGCAGCTCCCCAATTGGGTGATGTTCGTTTTCACCAAAGCTGGAACACAGATGGCCAGGGGCCAGATTCACGAAAGCACTTACGCAAACACTTACGAACGTGTACATCTTTCCTCAATCTTTGACGGCTTTGGTTACATTTATAAAACAGTTTACAAGCATGAAAACTTCCCATTCAACTGTTGTTATTGTTATAAACAGCCTCCTGGTGCTTCGAGTTCATTATTAACTGTTTAATAATTGGAAACAAAGCCGCCAAAGTTTGAGAAAAGATGTACACGTTCGTAAGTGCTTGCGTAAGTTCCTTCGTGAATCTGGCGCCAGGTCTACCAACCCGCCTGCGAGCACCCACAATGAGTCTCAGAGACACACCACACTGCTATCCAACTAAGACATTCAGCCTCAGGGTGCCAGTTGTCTCTGCTGGTCGAGGTCGGCAAGATGCTGCCGACCCCGAAGATGCATTCATATTAAACTTTGTGTATTTAAGACGTTTTTCCTCAAATCTAAATATTAGATTATTGTGTGTAGTTGTGACTAGGGTGTGTTAGGGTTCATGCTCGAGTGAACTTGGCAATTGTTTATATATGAATACGTGGATGATGCCTGTACGGCCTGTCAACGACAGGTTGGACAGCCTGTAAGACTGTCCAACCACATTTGGCATGGACGGTCTCGCTTCATGCATTTCAGCGTTCAATCCCCGACCGTCCAAAAGTGGTTGGGCACCATTCCTTCCCCGCCGTCCCATCCCTAATCCTTATCCTGATTCCTTCCCAGTGCTATATAGTCGTTATGGCTTGGCGCTCTTCCCTAACAATTCCCTCCCTTCCATAAAAGACGAAACATAAGCAGACGCGAGTCACGGCGTCTCATGACCCGGGTCAAGAATCCTTAAGTCTTCACACAGCCTCTTACGAAACCTGTTTATCTTTCCTCAGTCATGGCGGCCTTGTTTGCCTTTATTACAAACAAGCTCTGTTGATGGGCTCCGAAGCCCTACCAGGTTATTTATAACAACAACAAGCTTGGGTTGTGAAGTTTGAGGGCGAGTAAACTGCTTAATTATCGTATGCAAAGCTGCAATGATTAACGAGGAAAGGAATTATCAGGGGACAGCGCGAAGTCATTACGACTATAGAGCACTTGGAAGGGATCAGGATTTGGGATCGGACGCGGGAAAGGAATGGTGCCCAACCACTTGTGGACGGTCGGGGATTGAACGCCGACCTGCATGAAGCAAGACCGTCGCTCTACCGTCCAGCCCCAAGTGGTTGGGCATTAAGATATAAAGTCATGCTGACACTGTAATCTCAAACAAGTACAAATCTCATTTTCTGGAGACACCATAAAAACTTTATTTTTCTGGGAAAGTGATGCTTGGAAAGAATTGATTTTGTAAAACAATTTCCATAACAAGTTCTGCCTATTAAAGAACAAGCCGTTGTGAGACGCTCGTTAACATAACACAATAACAGATAATCATACACAAACGAGCGAGTTTGTTTGAGAGTTTTACCTGGGCACAGGTTAACACACAGGTGACAGGACCAGACACACAGGTGACAAGACCAGACACACAGGTGACAGGACCCGACACACAGGTGACAGGACCAGACACACAGGTGACAGGACCAGACACACAGGTGACAAGACCAGACACACAGGTGACAGGACCAGACACACAGGTGACAAGACCCGACACACAGGTGACAAGACCCGACACACAGGTGACAAGACCCGACACACAGGTGACAAGACCCGACACACAGGTGACAAGACCCGACACACAGGTGACAGGACCAGACACACAGGTGACAGGACCAGACACACAGGTGACAAGACCCGACACACAGGTGACAAGACCCGACAACACTCAAGAATCATCCTGACACCTTCAAGAATTATAATTAATATGACACATACCCTGCCAGATATAACCCCCGAAGCAGGCAGCATTAACCACGTAGAGGCAGCATATCCAAGAGTAACGGTGATTTTACACACCGCTCATGGACGCAGGTTCGAATCCCCGTCACGGCCCTTATGGATTTGTTCATTTAACAGTGATTCTGTGTTATCAGCGTTAATAACGTTCATAAGTGTTATATTTTCTTGACCATCAGAGCAACGAAAGTGGCAATAGACACAACAATATTATTAACAAAACCTCAGTAGCAGAAAATACAAATGTCATTATATTCATATTTATATACACAAGAAGTGTATGCATCAATATACACAAAGAAATCCCAGTAACGTGAAGTATGAATGAGAACATCAGTAGGAGCCCTGATGAGGTTTCGAACCTATGTTCCGGGTACTCCCAGGCACACGCCTTAGACCACTGCGCCACGACAAGGTTGAAAACAGTGCCTCCAGGGATTCAATTCTCCAATCTAAGGGATCCGGATGCTTCAACTGAAGTCAAGTCCCGCCTTTCCCGCATTGGACCCATAGAGGATTCAATTGAATCCCAGATTGCATGACTTTTGACCATGTCATAGTGCAGTGGTGTGAGGCGTGTGCCTGGGAGAACCCAGACCATAGGTTCGAATCCCCATTATAGCTCCAACTGATTTTATCATTCTCAAAATATCTTTCCATTTAAATTCCTACATAATATTTTTTGTTTAACAATCGATGGTGACTTGTTCTTTGGTGACGTTAAAACACAGATCTGCATTAATGAGTCGCTTTCGACTTCCCAGATGTGTGTGCACACAAGTCCGCGTGGTGTAGTGGTAAGATACTCGCCCTGGCGTATCGTGAGCGCTTTGGCCTGGGTTCGTATCCTGGTCGGGGGAGAATTTAATGGGTGTCAATCCTTAACTGTAGCCTCTGTTCACCCAGCAGTAAAATGGGTACCTGGTTGTTAAACGATTTGGCGGGGTCGTATTCCGAGGAATATTAGGATTAAGAACTTGCCCGAAACGCCACGCGTGCTAATTGCTGTACAAGAATGTAAAAACTCTTATATATATAAATAAATAAATGTGTATACATTTAACAAGTGTACACATGTGTATACACTTGTTAAACAACAAGTGAGGAAAGACGCAGCTCCAGGCTAATCAACTTCTTGTTTAAAACTGTTCCTGAATTTTTCCAGGAAATTATACCTTTTCTGGAAGGTTTATAATTTGTTAACGTTAAATTCCTTATGCCACTAAAAGGTCACCTCAGAGGACGCTGCACTACGGGGCTCGGGGAACACAGGCCACCTCAGAGGACGCTGCACTACAGGGCTCGGGGAACACAGGCACCTCAGAGGACGCTGCACTACAGGGCTCGGGGTACACAGGTCACCTCAGAGGACGCTGCACTACAGGGCTCGGGGAACACAGGCCACCTCAGAGGACGCTGCACTACAGGGCTCGGGGAACACAGGTCACCTCAGAGGACGCTGCACTACAGGGCTCGGGGAACACAGGTCACCTCAGAGGACGCTGCACTACGGGGCTCGGGGAACACAGGCCACCTCAGAGGACGCTGCACTACAGGGCTCGGGGAACACAGGCACCTCAGAGGACGCTGCACTACAGGGCTCGGGGAACACAGGTCACCTCAGAGGACGCTGCACTACGGGGCTCGGGGAACACAGGCCACCTCAGAGGACGCTGCACTACGGGGCTCGGGGAACACAGGCCACCTCAGAGGACGCTGCACTACAGGGCTCGGGGAACACAGGCACCTCAGAGGACGCTGCACTACAGGGCTCGGGGAACACAGGCCACCTCAGAGGACGCTGCACTACGGGGCTCGGGGAACACAGGCCACCTCAGAGGACGCTGCACTACAGGGCTCGGGGAACACAGTTCACCTCAGAGGACGCTGCACTACAGGGCTCGGGGAACACAGGCCACCTCAGAGGACGCTGCACTACAGGGCTCGGGGAACACAGGCCACCTCAGAGGACGCTGCACTACAGGGCTCGGGGAACACAGTTCACCTCAGAGGACGCTGCACTACAGGGCTCGGGGAACACAGGCACCTCAGAGGACGCTGCACTACAGGGCTCGGGGAACACAGTTCACCTCAGAGGACGCTGCACTACAGGGCTCGGGGAACACAGGCACCTCAGAGGACGCTGCACTACAGGGCTCGGGGAACACAGGCACCTCAGAGGACGCTGCACTACAGGGCTCGGGGAACACAGGCCACCTCAGAGGACGCTGCACTACAGGGCTCGGGGAACACAGGCCACCTCAGAGGACGCTGCACTACAGGGCTCGGGGAACACAGGCACCTCAGAGGACGCTGCACTACAGGGCTCGGGGAACACAGGTCACCTCAGAGGACGCTGCACTACAGGGCTCGGGGAACACAGGCCACCTCAGAGGACGCTGCACTACGGGGCTCGGGGAACACAGGTCACCTCAGAGGACGCTGCACTACAGGGCTCGGGGAACACAGGCCACCTCAGAGGACGCTGCACTACAGGGCTCGGGGAACACAGGAACCTCAGAGGACGCTGCACTACAGGGCTCGGGGAACACAGGTCACCTCAGAGGACGCTGCACTACAGGGCTCGGGGAACACAGGCCACCTCAGAGGACGCTGCACTACAGGGCTCGGGGAACACAGGCCACCTCAGAGGACGCTGCACTACAGGGCTCGGGGAACACAGGCACCTCAGAGGACGCTGCACTACAGGGCTCGGGGAACACAGGCACCTCAGAGGACGCTGCACTACAGGGCTCGGGGAACACAGGCACCTCAGAGGACGCTGCACTACAGGGCTCGGGGAACACAGGCACCTCAGAGGACGCTGCACTACAGGGCTCGGGGAACACAGGCACCTCAGAGGACGCTGCACTACAGGGCTCGGGGAACACAGGCCACCTCAGAGGACGCTG
>NW_025553325.1:12500-28526 GCF_020424385.1 Procambarus clarkii
GAACTGAAAAAAAGCCCATATGGAAATCTCCAATCGACTTGAGAATGGTCCAGAATGGACCGAAACGTCGTCGTCGTCCCTTCACCTTCTAGTGTGTGGTCTGGTCATCATACTTTAGCCACGTTATTGTGACTCTTCGCCTGCACAAGCCCATATGGAAGTCAAGGATCACAGTGAACGGTAGTATTGGATTGGATTGAACGATTGGTGAATTGAACGAACAATCAATCAAGGATTGAACGAACAATCACTAATCAATCATGGTGACTGACTTGGTGTTCAATCAATCAAAATATTCGTTTTGTACATTTATAGTTGGGATAGTTTGCACAAATGTACATTAGAAAATGCATTAGAAAAGAACTGGCATCAAATAATAAATTGATAAAAACCACAATGGATAGAAGTAAGTAATTATCAAAAGAAGGCACCAAACCGGGAAGGCTATGTAGCACCATCAAGTACGCAAAATAATCAGAGGGCGCTAAACATCACCAAGGATGCCAATACGAGAACAAAAACGCATAAGGCGAACGATATCAAAAGTATCCGAGTCACCAAGAATTCTATCGAGGGACAGGTGACCGCGAGGGGCGGTCGGAAAGCAAGACACACGCTCGTCCTGGAAGTCAGGACATTCAAGAAGGACATGCACGACCGTAAGAGGGACGATGCAACTAGGACAATAAGGAGCATGGCGGCGCTCCATCAAGTGACCATGGGTTAAGCGAGTATGGCCAATACGCAACCTCGCCAGAGCTGTTTCCCACCGCCGGTTACAGTGGAAGGAGGACGGCCACGAGGAAACACAACATTTAAGAGTACGTAGCTTGTTACCAGTAACAGACAACCAAGAAGCCTGCCAACGGGTAAGGACTGAGGAATGGATAACCGGGTAAAAGTCGGAATAAGGAATGCCTTTGCGAGAGATGGGACAAGAGCGGACAGCTTCCTTGGCAGCAGCATCCGCACGCTCATTTAAAGACACAAAAATATGGCTGGGAACCCAACAAAACTCAACCGACTTAAATTTACTGTGAACGAGAAACAGCCAATGCTGGATCTCGACAACTACTGGATGAACCGGATTAAAGGACCCGAGAGCCATGAGGGCACTACGAGAGTCAACAACAACCACAAAGGAAGACTGACAACGAGAAAGCAGGTACGAAGAGCATAGAGAATAGCATAAAGTTCCGCTGTAAAGATGCTAGTCTCCGGAGGCAAGCGACACATATAAGTGCGATCAGGAAAAACAACAGAGTAGCCAACACCGTCCGCTGACTTAGACCCATCGGTGAAGACAGAAACGGAGCGGGAGTGAGAAGAAAAGTTCTCGAGGAAAAGGCGTTTGAGAACCGTAGGAGGGGTAAAAGCTTTAGTGATACGGGTCAAGGATGTACAAAACCGCAGAAGAGGGACCCTCCACGGGGGCAGAGAAGGAACAACACGAGGAGAAACATCAGAAATACGAACGGAAAGAGAATCCTGTAGGCGAGATAACCGGACAGAAAGAGGGAGGTGGTGAAGAGGAACAGGAACCGCAGGAGGGGTAAAAGTTAAAGCACGACAGAGGCGAGAGGAAGGATGTTGTAAGGACCGCGCAAGATAGCGAAGACAGTAGCGATCACGGCGGTCCTGGGGAGACAGGAAGCCAGTGTCAACATACAAGCTAAGGATGGGAGTCGAACGAAAGGCACCAGAACTGAGACGCAACCCAGTATGGTGCAAAGCATCAAGACGGCGAAGAGTAGAAGGAGAAGCAGACGAGTAAGCAGGGCAACCATAATCGAGCTTAGACAGGACGAGAGAGGAATGTAAAGCAAGGAGAGTGCGCCTATCTGCCCCCCAAGAAGTATGGGACAAGACCCGAAGGAGGGTAAGGGCCTTAGAGCACTCAACACAGAGGTAAGAGATATGGGGAGACCAAGACAAACGAGTGTCAAGAAATAACCCCAAAAGCTTCGCGGAATCTTTGTATCCAAGGGGATGACCATAAAGTGACAAAGAGGGACGAAGAACAACCCGTTTCCGCGTAAAAGTCATGGCACAAGTCTTAGAAGTAGAGAACTTGAAGCCATGACCTGTGGCCCAAGACGACACGGCATCAATGGCAAGTTGAAGCCGGCGTTGAAGGAGAGGCGAATCATCACCCTGACAACAAAGGGTAAGATCATCGACATAGAGAGCGGAGAAGACACCAGAAGGAAGAGAGGAAAGAAGACCATTGAGGGCAACCAGAAAAAGAGTAGTGCTCAGAACACTACCCTGGGGCACACCTTCGTATTGCTGAAAGGAGGGAGAGAGAGCGGTACCAAGGCGCACCCGAAAGGAACGACAAGAGAGGAAGCTGCGGAGAAAGAGAGGGAGATGACCACGAAGGCCAAAAGAATGAAGTTGAGATAGGATATGATAACGCCAAGTGGTGTCATAAGCCTTTTCTAGGTCAAAAAGGACGGCAACAACGGAGGTCTTCGCAGCAAAAGCAGTACGAATATAGACCTCCAAGTTCACCAGGACATCTGTCGTGCTGCGGCACTTGCGGAAACCAAATTGAGAAGGGGAGAGGAGGTGATGGTGTTCCAGGAACCACATCAGACGAACGTTAACCATCCACAATGGATAGAAGTTGTTAATAATTTTTGGATATAAAGAAAATGAGATAATATCTAAGGTAGACAGAGCCACAGAAGAAGCACATATCACAGAGTAACCCATCAACTGTTGGGTTAGTAGATGACCTCATAATCAATGATAATAATAGTGAATATAGAAAAATCGGAAGGTATTAAATGAGAAAAAATCGCCTCTTAAAGGTGCTCCTAAAAGGAGCTAAACAGATGATGGAAGTGCTCATAAATGTCATAAAATTACAAAGTAATGAGAATGGGAAACTGAGGGCATTAACAAGTGAAAATATTAAAGGAATACAGAACAAAAATTAAAACAGAACCTAAATTAACCGACACAGTTGAATGAGAGCAGAAATAAAGAAGATTTATTTTGTATTTTTCAACACGGTTGTAGGAATCAGAGTGCAATGAGGCATAACAAACAACCACCAAAAAAACCATGAGTTGGAATATATGGAAATAGGAAGAAAGGTTATAATAATTATGAGTGAGATAATATCAAGAGGATATAGAGGTAAAGTCCGATTGCTGATAACTGGCGACTTTAATTCGAAAAACAAATGGACTGGGAGGCCTATGCTATAAGGATAGAAAACATTGGGAATGGCAGTCATGAACACACACACACACACACACACACACACACACACACACACACACACACACACACACACACACACACACAGGGGCCTCGCTGCTAAGTAGACAGCGCTATGGGGTCGTAGTCCTAATAGCCCGTGTTCGATTCCCGGCCGAGACGGAAACAAATGGGTAGTTTCTTTCACCCTGATGCCTCTGTTCACCTAGCAGTAAATAGGTACCTGGGGGTTAGACAGCCGCTATGGCCTGCTTTCTGGGGGTGTGTTAGAGGTAAATATATATATAGTAGATATAACATAGGGAAATATAGATTGGCTAGAAAGGCGGGGTCCAAGAGCTAATAGCTCGCTTCTGCAGACACAAACATTAAATACAAATAGTAAATACACCTACACTCATTTTCGCACACTCTTTGTCCTTTTCATCATTGGTAAATTAGAGTAATTTTGCCGACTAATTAAAGAAAAATTTCAGTTGTAAAAGTTCCACTTGTCTGCATTAATTTCTTTACCGTCCTCATAATATCTAAATGTGTCTTTATTTCTCTTTATTATTATCATCATCATCATTATCAAGCGTTTAGGTCCTGTGAGGTATTGTTGTGAGGGATCGTAGGTATTGTTGTGAGGGATCGTAGGTATTGTTGTGAGGGATCGTAGGTATTGTTGTGAGGGATCGAATTGTTGCATTTAATATCGTTGCATATTGAGCATTTAACTTACACTGAGAAAAAGCAAGAAGCAACAGCAAGAAAGGAAGGACTAAAGTTCATACTGGACATAGTCGTTCATGAGAGCCAGTTGGGCAAGGCGGCGTCTGAGAAGAGTAGAGGCAGGAAAGATTAGTCTAGAAGAATCTTCTTCGTCTTCTCTTGGATGACTAAAAGTCCCTAACCTGAGAGAAGAGAACATAGTTGCTGTTAACAAGATTAATACTTCCTTCTCGTTCCTTAAATCTGACATTAAGAGTATTACGGCCAGTTGTACCAAGATATTGGAGAGGAGAACAGGAAATATGTGTAATATTGGAACAGGGAGAAGCAGTGTTAACCAGGTAACTGCGAATTGGTAGTTAATGGAAAGACAAAGTGTTTTTTCAAGCGGACGATATAACCCAGATATTGAAGTTCAGATGTGAAGGGGGAAGCAGAGGACAGAATATCTAGGGTTGGAAACAAGCTTAGGTTGAAATAAAGTTCTTTTCGTTTGAGGGTTGGCGGAGTTGATCAAGTCTGAGGGGTTACCAAAAAGGTGTGATTCTGAAATGTGCCCCTTGTTTACAGGCCATTCTCTCGCCGTAGTCATTTACGTCTTTCATTTTGATCATTTACACCTTTAAACGTATATTTTGTGAGTGTTTGCACCTGATTTTCAACGAATGATTGCTTGCACCTGACTATCACATGATGCTTGATGGACTTGACATTCACCTGACGACTCTTTGTGCCTGACATTCATCTGACTATTGTTGCAGATTAAACAATTACAAGAGGTGGCACGGGCATGAATAGCCCATAGAGTCGTCTGACGATCAATCGTCAAGTGAATATGACATTCACCTGGCGATTGTTTCACCTAGTGATTGCTTGCACCTGACAATCACCTAACGAACCCTCACAGTTAACACCAGGCCTTCACTTATGTGAGTTTACAGAGCGTGATAAACAATATTTTATTTCTTTATAGACTGGAATGATTCTTTAAATAGATTGAATTTTGTTTCCCTAAATGTACTACAGTTGGATTTGTTTCATATTGTTCTTTGATGCAACTTTAACCCTTAAACTGCTCAAAACGGTGTTTCCAATTTCCTCCTCAGCTGGAGTCGTCATATGTGACTGATATATATGCCAGTTTTCAATACTATTTTATGTGTACCTGGATGAAGGATTTTTCAACAACATAGCAGTTTAAGGGTTAATGACATTTTTTTTTTAACGAAATTAGGAATAAGGATTTGATAACTCCATTTATCTTAAATATAAAATGATTGATAGGAAAGATTCGAAGAGAAGTAAAGGTGGTAATAAATCGCACAATTTTAAAACATAATAGCGAAATACACCGAGACAAAATAGGCATCTCGACATTTATTTCTAATGCCTATTATTTCTTATTATTTTAATTTGTTATTTTCAGTAAACCGAAGTTATTACAACATTATCATGTTAAATAAATTAATCACCAAGACAGAATACCTTAGTATTGACACAAATATATTTACACTAAACATCCCTACATTATCAACCCCCTCCCCCCCCCCCCACCCACCCAAAACACACAAACAATATCATATATATTCACAGTACTGAAGCAGTAGAAATGTCATGGTATAAATAAGGTGCTGGTAAGGACACAACCACAATCCCTCAACCACAACTACGACCAATTAGAGTCGATCTTGTGAAAACGAGAGAGAGACAGGAGCATCAGAAGACAAGGGGCGGTGAGCAGGACTAGAGTGAAGCTGCGACTCGAACTCCCGGCTCCAGGAAGGGACTCTGGCTCAACTCCTTCACTATGCCCGTTGTGGAGAGCCGCATGCTTCTCTCCTGCAAACAAAAAATTATTTCCAGTAATATTAAGATCAATTTTAATAAGAATGATTCAAATATTAATAATTTTAATTATTATTATTATTATTATTGTTATTATTATAAAAAATCATGATAATGTTTTCAATATTTGCGTGAGTTAAAAGTGTGCAGGGTTCAGAAAGAAATTTTATGCCAGTTTATGAAATACAGTTGATATCTTTTCTATGTTGGTCATGTTTCCTTGGTCATACACTACTACATCTAAACTACCTGTCCAGTACTGCCAGACCCATGCTACCTGTCCAGTACTACCTGTCCAGTACTACCAGACCTATACTACCTGTCCAGTACTACCAGACGCATACTTCCTATCCAGTACTACCTAACCCACACTACCTGTCCAGTACTACCAGACCCATACTACCTGTCCAGTACTACCAGACCCATACTACCTGTCCAGTACTACCAGACCCATACTACCTGTCTAGTACTACCAGACCCATACTACCTGTCCAGTACTACCTGTCCAGTACTACCAGACCCATACTACCTGTCCAGTACCACCTGTCCAGTACTACCAGACCCATACTACCTGTCCAGTACTACCTGTCCAGTACTACCAGACCCATACTACCTGTCCAGTACTACCTGTCCAGTACTACCTGTCCAGTACTACCAGACCCATACTACCTGTCCAGTACTACCAGACCCATACTACCTGTCCAGTACTACCTGTCTAGTACTACCAGACCCATACTTCCTGTCCAGTACTACCAGACCCATACTACCTGTCCAGTACTACCAGACCCATACTACCTGTCCAGTACTACCAGACCCATACTACCTGTCCAGTACTACCAGACCCATACTACCTGTCCAGTACTACCTGTCCAGTACTACCAGACCCATACTACCTGTCCAGTACTACTAGACCCATACTACCTGTCCAGTACTACCTGTCCAGTACTACCAGATCCATACTACCTGTCCAGTACTACCTGTCCAGTACTACCAGACCCATACTACCTGTCCAGTACTACCAGACCCATACTACCTGTCCAGTACTACCTGTCCAGTACTACCAGACCCATACTACCTGTCCAGTACTACCAGACCCATACTACCTGTCCAGTACTACCAGACCCATACTACCTGTCCAGTACTACCAGACCCATATTACCTGTCCAGTACTACCTGTCCAGTACTACCAGACCCATACTACCTGTCCAGTACTACCAGACCCATATTACCTGTCCAGTACTACCAGACCCATACTACCTGTCCAGTACTACCTGTCCAGTACTACCAGTCCAGTACTACCTATCCAGTACTACCTGTCCAGTACCACCTGTCCAGTACTACCTGTCCAGTACTACCTGTCCAGTACCACCTGTCCAGTACTACCTGTCCAGTACTACCTGTCCAGTACTACCAGACCCATACTACCGGTCCAGTACTACCTGTCCAGAACTACCTGTCCAGTACCACCTGTCCAGTACTACCTGTCCAGTACCACCTGTCCAGTACTACCTGTCCAGTACTACCAGACCCATACTACCTGTCCAGTACTACCAGACCCATACTACCTGTCCAGTACTACCAGACCCATACTACCTGTCTAGTACTACCAGACCCATACTACCTGTCCAGTACTACCTGTCCAGTACTACCAGACCCATACTACCTGTCCAGTACTACCTGTCCAGTACTACCAGACCCATACTACCTGTCCAGTACTACCAGACCCATACTACCTGTCCAGTACTACCAGACCCATACTACCTGTCTAGTACTACCAGACCCATACTACCTGTCCAGTACTACCTGTCCAGTACTACCAGACCCATACTACCTGTCCAGTACTACCAGACCCATACTACCTGTCCAGTACCACCTGTCCAGTACTACCAGACCCATACTACCTGTCCAGTACTACCAGACCCATACTACCTGTCTAGTACTACCTGTCCAGTACTACCTGTCCAGTACTACCAGACCCATACTACCTGTCCAGTACTACCAGACCCATACTACCTGTCCAGTACTACCAGACCCATACTACCTGTCTAATACTACCAGACCCATACTACCTGTCCAGTACTACCTGTCCAGTACTACCAGACCCATACTACCTGTCCAGTACTACCTGTCCAGTACTACCAGACCCATACTACCTGTCCAGTACTACCTGTCCAGTACTACCAGACCCATACTACCTGTCCATTACTACCAGACCCATACTACCTGTCCAGTACTACCTGTCTAGTACTACCAGACCCATACTACCTGTCCAGTACTACCAGACCCATACTACCTGTCCAGTACTACCAGACCCATACTACCTGTCCAGTACTACCAGACCCATACTACCTGTCCAGTACTACCAGACCCATACTACCTGTCCAGTACTACCAGACCCATACTACCTGTCCAGTACTACCAGACCCATACTACCTGTCCAGTACTACCAGACCCATACTACCTGTCCAGTACTACCTGTTCAGTACTACCAGACCCATACTACCTGTCCAGTACTACCAGACCCATACTACCTGTCCAGTACCACCTGTCCAGTACTACCAGACCCATACTACCTGTCCAGTACTACCAGACCCATACTACCTGTCTAGTACTACCTGTCCAGTACTACCTGTCCAGTACTACCAGACCCATACTACCTGTCCAGTACTACCAGACCCATACTACCTGTCCAGTACTACCAGACCCATACTACCTGTCTAGTACTACCAGACCCATACTACCTGTCCAGTACTACACGACCCATACTACCTGTCCAGTACTACCTGTCCAGTACTACCTGTCCAGTACTACCAGACCCATACTACCTGTCCATTACTACCAGACCCATACTACCTGTCCAGTACTACCTGTCTAGTACTACCAGACCCATACTACCTGTCCAGTACTACCAGACCCATACTACCTGTCCAGTACTACCTGTCCAGTACTACCAGACCCATACTACCTGTCCAGTACTACCTGTCCATTACTACCAGACCCATACTACCTGTCCAGTACTACCAGACCCATACTACCTGTATAGTACTACCTGTCCAGTACTACCAGACCCATACTACCTGTCCAGTACTACCAGACCCATACTACCTGTCTAGTACTACCAGACCCATACTACCTGTCCACTACTACCAGACCCATACTACCTGTCCAGTACTACCAGACCCATACTACCTGTCCAGTACTACCAGACCCATACTACCTGTCCAGTACTACTAGACCCATACTACCTGTCTAGTACTACCAGACCCATACTACCTGTCCAGTACTACCTGTCTAGTACTACCAGACCCATACTACCTGTCCAGTACTACCAGACCCATACTACCTGTCCAGTACTACCTGTCTAGTACTACCAGACCCATACTACCTGTCCAGTACTACCAGACCCATACTACCTGTCCAGTACTACCTGTCCAGTACTACCAGACCCATACTACCTGTCCAGTACTACCTGTCCAGTACTACCAGACCCATACTACCTGTCCAGTACTACCAGACCCATACTACCTGTCCAGTACTACCAGACCCATATTACCTGTCCAGTACTACCAGACCCATACTACCTGTCCAGTACTACCTGTCCAGTACTACCTGTCCAGTACCACCTGTCCAGTACTACCTATCCAGTACTACCTGTCCAGTACCACCTGTCCAGTACTACCTGTCCAGTACTACCTGTCCAGTACCACCTGTCCAGTACTACCTGTCCAGTACTACCTGTCCAGTACTACCTGTCCAGTACTACCAGACCCATACTACCTGTCCAGTACTACCTGTCCAGAACTACCTGTCCAGTACCACCTGTCCAGTACTACCTGTCCAGTACCACCTGTCCAGTACTACCTGTCCAGTACTACCTGTCCAGTACTACCAGACCCATACTACCTGTCCAGTACTACCAGACCCATACTACCTGTCCAGTACCACCTGTAAAGTACTACCTGTCCAGTACCACCTGTCCAGTACTACCAGACCCATACTACCTGTCCAGTACTACCAGACCCATACTACCTGTCTAGTATTACCTGTCCAGTACTACCTGTCCAGTACTACCAGACCCATACTACCTGTCCAGTACTACCAGACCCATACTACCTGTCCAGTACTACCAGACCCATACTACCTGTCTAGTACTACCAGACCCATACTACCTGTCCAGTACTACCTGTCCAGTACTACCAGACCCATACTACCTGTCCAGTACCACCTGTCCAGTACTACCAGACCCATACTACCTGTCCAGTACTACCAGACCCATACTACCTGTCCAGTACTACCAGACCCATACTACCTGTCCAGTACTACCTGTCCAGTACTACCTGTCCAGTACTACCAGACCCATACTACCTGTCCATTACTACCAGACCCATACTACCTGTCCAGTACTACCTGTCTAGTACTACCAGACCCATACTACCTGTCCAGTACTACCAGACCCATACTACCTGTCCAGTACTACCTGTCCAGTACTACCAGACCCATACTACCTGTCCAGTACTACCTGTCCAGTACTACCAGACCCATACTACCTGTCCAGTACTACCAGACCCATACTACCTGTATAGTACTACCTGTCCAGTACTACCAGACCCATACTACCTGTCCAGTACTACCAGACCCATACTACCTGTCTAGTACTACCAGACCCATACTACCTGTCCACTACTACCAGACCCATACTACCTGTCCAGTACTACCAGACCCATACTACCTGTCCAGTACTACCAGACCCATACTACCTGTCCAGTACTACTAGACCCATACTACCTGTCTAGTACTACCAGACCCATACTACCTGTCCAGTACTACCTGTCTAGTACTACCAGACCCATACTACCTGTCCAGTACTACCAGACCCATACTACCTGTCCAGTACTACCTGTCTAGTACTACCAGACCCATACTACCTGTCCAGTACTACCAGACCCATACTACCTGTCCAGTACTACCTGTCCAGTACTACCAGACCCATACTACCTGTCCAGTACTACCTGTCCAGTACTACCAGACCCATACTACCTGTCCAGTACTACCAGACCCATACTACCTGTCCAGTACTACCAGACCCATATTACCTGTCCAGTACTACCAGACCCATACTACCTGTCCAGTACTACCTGTCCAGTACTACCTGTCCAGTACCACCTGTCCAGTACTACCTATCCAGTACTACCTGTCCAGTACCACCTGTCCAGTACTACCTGTCCAGTACTACCTGTCCAGTACCACCTGTCCAGTACTACCTGTCCAGTACTACCTGTCCAGTACTACCTGTCCAGTACTACCAGACCCATACTACCTGTCCAGTACTACCTGTCCAGAACTACCTGTCCAGTACCACCTGTCCAGTACTACCTGTCCAGTACCACCTGTCCAGTACTACCTGTCCAGTACTACCTGTCCAGTACTACCAGACCCATACTACCTGTCCAGTACTACCAGACCCATACTACCTGTCCAGTACCACCTGTAAAGTACTACCTGTCCAGTACCACCTGTCCAGTACTACCAGACCCATACTACCTGTCCAGTACTACCAGACCCATACTACCTGTCTAGTATTACCTGTCCAGTACTACCTGTCCAGTACTACCAGACCCATACTACCTGTCCAGTACTACCAGACCCATACTACCTGTCCAGTACTACCAGACCCATACTACCTGTCTAGTACTACCAGACCCATACTACCTGTCCAGTACTACCTGTCCAGTACTACCAGACCCATACTACCTGTCCAGTACCACCTGTCCAGTACTACCAGACCCATACTACCTGTCCAGTACTACCAGACCCATACTACCTGTCCAGTACTACCAGACCCATACTACCTGTCCAGTACTACCAGACCCATACTACCTGTCCAGTACTACCAGACCCATACTACCTGTCTAGTACTACCAGACCCATACTACCTGTCCAGTACTACCTGTCCAGTACTACCAGACCCATACTACCTGTCCAGTACCACCTGTCCAGTACTACCAGACCCATACTACCTGTCCAGTACTACCTGTCCAGTACTACCTGTCCAGTACTACCAGACCCATACTACCTGTCCAGTACTACCAGACCCATACTACCTGTCTAGTATTACCTGTCCAGTACTACCTGTCCAGTACTACCAGACCCATACTACCTGTCCAGTACTACCAGACCCATACTACCTGTCCAGTACTACCAGACCCATACTACCTGTCTAGTACTACCAGACCCATACTACCTGTCCAGTACTACCTGTCCAGTACTACCAGACCCATACTACCTGTCCAGTACCACCTGTCCAGTACTACCAGACCCATACTACCTGTCCAGTACTACCAGACCCATACTACCTGTCCAGTACTACCAGACCCATACTACCTGTCCAGTACTACCTGTCCAGTACTACCTGTCCAGTACTACCAGACCCATACTACCTGTCCATTACTACCAGACCCATACTACCTGTCCAGTACTACCTGTCTAGTACTACCAGACCCATACTACCTGTCCAGTACTACCAGACCCATACTACCTGTCCAGTACTACCTGTCCAGTACTACCAGACCCATACTACCTGTCCAGTACTACCTGTCCAGTACTACCAGACCCATACTACCTGTCCAGTACTACCAGACCCATACTACCTGTATAGTACTACCTGTCCAGTACTACCAGACCCATACTACCTGTCCAGTACTACCAGACCCATACTACCTGTCTAGTACTACCAGACCCATACTACCTGTCCACTACTACCAGACCCATACTACCTGTCCAGTACTACCAGACCCATACTACCTGTCCAGTACTACCTGTCCAGTACTACCAGACCCATACTACCTGTCCAGTACTACCAGACCCATACTACCTGTCCAGTACTACCTGTCCAGTACTACCAGACCCATACTACCTGTCCAGTACTACTAGACCCATACTACCTGTCCAGTACTACCAGATCCATACTACCTGTCCAGTACTACCTGTCCAGTACTACCAGACCCATACTACCTGTCCAGTACTACCTGTCCAGTACTACCAGACCCATACTACCTGTCCAGTACTACCAGACCCATACTACCTGTCCAGTACTACCAGACCCATACTACCTGTCCAGTACTACCAGACCCATACTACCTGTCCAGTACTACCTGTCCAGTACTACCAGACCAATACTACCTGTCCAGTACTACCTGTCCAGTACTACCAGACCCATACTACCTGTCCAGTACTACCAGACCCATACTACCTGTCCAGTACTACCAGACCCATACTACCTGTCCAGTACTACCAGACCCATACTACCTGTCCAGTACTACCAGACCCATATTACCTGTCCAGTACTACCAGACCCAAACTACCTGTCCAGTACTACCTGTCCAGTACTACCTGTCCAGTACTACCTGTCCAGTACCACCTGTCCAGTACTACCTATCCAGTACTACCTGTCCAGTACCACCTGTCCAGTACTACCTGTCCAGTACTACCTGTCCAGTACTACCTGTCCAGTACTACCAGACCCATACTACCTGTCCAGTACTACCTGTCCAGTACTACCAGACCCATACTACCTGTCCAGTACTACCAGACCCATACTACCTGTCCAGTACTACCTGTCCAGAACTACCTGTCCAGTACTACCAGACCCATACTACCTGTCCAGTACTACCTGTCCAGTACTACCAGACCCATACTACCTGTCCAGTACTACCTGTCCAGAACTACCTGTCCAGTACTACCAGACCCATACTACCTGTCCAGTACTACCAGACCCATACTACCTGTCCAGTACTACCTGTCCAGAACTACCTGTCCAGTACTACCAGACCCATACTACCTGTCCAGTACTACCAGACCCATACTACCTGTCCAGTACCACCTGTCCAGTACTACCTGTCCAGTACTACCTGTCCAGTACTACCTGTCCAGTACAACCTGTCCAGTACTACCAGACCCATACTACCTGTCCAGTACTACCAGACCCATACTACCTGTCCAGTACCACCTGTCCAGTACTACCTGTCCAGTACCACCTGTCCAGTACTACCTGTCCAGTACCACCTGTCCAGTACTACCTGTCCAGTACTACCTGTCCAGTACTACCAGACCCATACTACCTGTCCAGTACTACCTGTCCAGTACTACCAGACCCATACTACCTGTCCAGTACTACCTGTCCAGTACTACCAGACCCATACTACCTGTCCAGTACTACCAGACCCATACTACCTGTCCAGTACTACCTGTCCAGTACTACCTGTCCAGTACTACCTGTCCAGTACTACCAGACCCATACTACCTGTCCAGTACTACCTGTCCAGTACTACCTGTCCAGTACTACCTGTCCAGTACTACCAGACCCATACTACCTGTCCAGTACTACCTGTCAAGTACTACCAGACCCATACTACCTGTCCAGTACTACCAGACCCATACTACCTGTCCAGTACTACCTGTCCAGTACTACCTGTCCAGTACTACCAGACCCATACTACCTGTCCAGTACTACCTGTCCATTTCTACCAGACCCATACTACCTGTCCAGTACTACCTGTCCAGTACTACCTGACCCATACTACCTGTCCAGTACTACCTGTCCAGTACTACCAGACCAATACTACCTGTCCAGTACTACCTGTCCAGTACTACCTGTCCAGTACTACCAGACCCATACTACCTGTCCAGTACTACCAGACCCATACTACCTGTCCAGTACTACCTGTCCAGTACTACCAGACCCATACTACCTGTCCAGTACTACCAGACCCATACTACCTGTCCAGTACTACCAGACCCATACTACCTGTCCAGTACTACCAGACCCATGCTACCTGTCCATTACTACCTGTCCAGTACTACCTGTCCAGTACTACCAGACCCATACTACCTGTCCAGTACTACCTGTCCAGTACTACCTGTCCAGTACTACCTGTCCAGTACTACCTGTCCAGTGCAACCAGCCCACACAGCCAGGCCACCAGGTCCCCAGTACACTACCAGGCCCACCAGGTCCCCAGTACACTACCAGGCCCACCAGGTCCCCAGTACACTACCAGACCCACCAGGTCCCCAGTGCACTACCAGGCCCACCAGGTCCCCAGTACACTACCAGACCCACCAGGTCCCCAGTACACTACCAGGCCCACCAGGTCCCCAGTACACTACCAGGCCCACACAGGTCCCCAGTACACTACCAGGCCCACCAGGTCCCCAGTACACTACCAGGCCCACCAGGTCCCCAATACACTACCAGCCCCATACAACCTGGCCTGGTAGTGTGGCACCTGGCCTGGTAGTGTGGGCCTGGTAGTGTACTGGGGACCTGTCCCCAGTACACTACCAGACCCACCAGGTCCCCAGTACACTACCAGGCCCACACTACCAGGCCCACCAGGTCCCCAGTACACTAGCAGGCCCACCAGGTCCCCAGTACACTAGCAGGCCCACCAGGTCCCCAGTACACTAGCAGGCCCACACGGTCCACAGTACACTAGCAGGCCCACCAGGTCCCCAGTACACTAGCAGGCCCACCAGGTCCCCAGTACACTAGCAGGCCCACCAGGTCCCCAGTACACTAACAGGCCCACCAGGTCCCCAGTACACTACCAGGCCCACCAGGTCCCCAGGACACTTCCAGGCCCACCAGGTCCCCAGTACACTACCAGGCCCACCAGGTCCCCAGTACACTTCCAGGCCCACCAGGTCCCAGTTCACTACCAGGCCCACACAGCAAGGCCCACCAGGTCCCCAGTACACTACCATGCCCACCAGGTCCCCAGTACACTACCAGACCCACCAGGTTCCCAGTACACTACCAGGCCCACCAGGTCCCCAGTACACTACCAGGCCCACCAGGTCCCCAGTACACTACCAGCCCCATACAACCAGGCCCACCAGGTCCCCAGTACACTACCAGCCCCACACAACCAGGCCCACCAGGTCCGCAGTACACTACCAGGCCCACCAGATCCCCAGTACACTACCAGGCCCACCAGGTCCCCAGTACACTACCAGACCCACCAGGTCCCCAGTACACTACCAGGCCCACCAGGTCCCCAGTACACTACCAGGCCCACCAGGTCCCTAGTACTCTACCAGGCCCACCAGGTCCCCAGTACACTACCAGCCCACACAACCAGGCCCACCAGGTCCCCAGTACACTACCAGACCCACCAGGTCCCCAGTACACTACCAGGCCCACCAGGTCCCCAGTACACTACCAGGCCCACCAGGTCC
>NW_025553326.1:0-10171 GCF_020424385.1 Procambarus clarkii
GAATTTGGCTCCAAAATATGGCTCAGGCCTCGAAATTATGATGTTTGGGATATTTTGAAAACTGCAGGGGGGTTTGGGACAAATGTGACCAAACGCCGCTTTCAGTACTTGGCATATGTTGGGTATACAAAAGTCGTAATTTCAAACTGCGAATACGTGCAGAGAGTCAGAATTTGGCTCCAAAATATGGCTCAGGCCTCGAAATTGGGATATTTGGGATATTTCGAAAACTGCAGGGGAGTTTGTGAGAAATGTGACTCACTGCCGCTTTCAGTACTTGGCATATGTTGGGTATAAAAAGTCGTAATTTCAAACTGCGAATACGTGCAGAGAGCCAAAATTTGGCTCCAAAATATGGCTAAGGCCTTGAAATTGGGATGTTTGGGATATTTTGAAAACTGCAGGGGGGTTTGGGACAAATGTGACCAAACGCCGCTTTCAGTACTTGGCATATGTTGGGTATAAAAAAGTCGTAATTTCAAACTGCGAATACGTGCAGAGAGCCAGAATTTGGCTCCAAAATATGGCTCAGGCCTCGAAATGGGGATATTTCGAAAACTGCAGGGGAGTTTGTGCGAAATGTGACTCAATGCCGCTTTCAGTACTTGGCATATGTTGGGTATAAAATGTCGTAATTTCAAACTGCGAATACGTGCATAGAGCCAGAATTTGGCTCCAAAATATGGATCAGGCCTCGAAATTGGGATGTTTGGGATATTTTGAAAACTGCAAGGGGGTTTGGGACAAATGTGACCAAACGCCGCTTTCAGTACTTGGTATATGTTGGGTAAAAAAAAGTCGTAATTTCAAACTGCGAATACGTGCAGAGATCCAGAATTTGGCTCCAAAATATGGTTCAGGCCTCGAAATTATGATGTTTGGGATATTTTGAAAACTGCAGGGAGGTTTGAAACAAATGTGACCAAACGCCGCTTACAGTACTTGGCATATGTTGGGTATAAAAAAGTGGTAATTTCAAACTGCGAATACGTGCAGAGAGCCAGAATTTGGCTCCAAAATATGGCTCAGGCCTCGAAATTGGGATATTTGGGATATTTCGAAAACTGCAGGGGAGTTTGTGCGAAATGTGACTCACTGCCGCTTTCAGTACTTGGCATATGTTGGGTATAAAAAGTCGTAATTTCAAACTGCGAATACGTGCAGAGAGCCAGAATTTGGCTCCAAAATATGGCTCAGGCCTCGAAATTGGGATATTTGGGATATTTCGAAAACTGCAGGGGAGTTTGTGCGAAATGTGACTCACTGCCGCTTTCAGTACTTGGCATATGTTGGGTATAAAAAAGTCGTAATTTCAAACTGCGAATACGTGCAGAGAGCCAGAATTTGGCTCCAAAATATTGCTCAGGCCTCGAAATTAGGATGTTTGGGATATTTTGAAAACTGCAGGGGGGTTTGGGAAAAATGTGACCAAACGCCGCTTTCAGTACTTGGTATATGTTGGGTAAAAAAAGTCGTAATTTCAAACTGCGAATACGTGCAGAGAGCCAGAATTTGGCTCCAAAATATTGCTCAGGCCTCGAAATTGGGATGTTTGGGATATTTTGAAAACTGCAGGGGGGTTTGGGACAAATGTGACCAAACGCCGCTTTCAGTACTTGGCATATGTTGGGTATACAAAAGTGGTAATTTTAAACTGCGAATACGTGCAGAGAGTCGGAATTTGGCTCCAAAATATTGCTCAGGCCTCGAAATTGGGATATTTGGGATATTTCGAAAACTGCAGGGGAGTTTGTGAGAAATGTGACTCACTGCCGCTTTCAGTACTTGGCATATGTTGGGTATAAAAAGTCGTAATTTCAAACTGCGAATACGTGCAGAGAGCCAGAATTTGGCTCCAAAATATGGCTCAGGCCTCGAAATTGGGATATTTGGGATATTTCGAAAACTGCAGGGGAGTTTGTGCGAAATGTGACTCACTGCCGCTTTCAGGACTTGGCATATGTTGGGTATAAAATGTCGTAATTTCAAACCGCGAATACGTGCATAGAGCCAGAATTTGGCTCCAAAATATGGCTAAGGCCTCGAAATTGGGATGTTTGGGATATTTTAAAAACTGCAGGGGGGTTTTGGACAAATGTGACCAAACACCGCTTTCAGTACTTGGCATATGTTGGGTATAAAAAAGTCGTAATTTCAAACTGCGAATACGTGCAAAGAGCCAGAATATGGCTCCAAAATATGGCTCAGGCCTCGAAATTGGGATATTTGGGATATTTCGAAAACTCCAGGGGAGTTTGTGCGAAATGTGACACACTGCCGCTTTCAAGACTTGGCATATGTTGGGTATAAAATGTCGTAATTTCAAACTGCGAATACGTGCAGAGAGCCAGAATTTGGCTCCAAAATATTGCTCAAACCTCGAAATTGGGGTGTTTGGGGTATTTCGAAAACTGTAGGGGGGTTTGGGACAAATGTGACCAAACTGCCGCTTTCAGTACTTGGCATATGTTGGGTATAAAAAGTCGTAATTTCAAACTGCGAATACGTGCAGAGAGCCAGAATTTGGCTCCAAAATATGGCTCAGGCCTCGAAATTAGGATGTTTGGGATATTTTGAAAACTGCAGGGGGGTTTGGGACAAATGTGACCAAACGCCGCTTTCAGTACTTGGTATATGTTGGGTAAAATAAAGTCGTAATTTCAAACTGCGAATACGTGCAGAGAGCCAGAATTTGGCTCCAAAATATTGCTCAGTCCTCGAAATCGGGATGTTTGGGATATTTTGAAAACTGCAGGGGGGTTTGGGACAAATATGACCAAACGCCGCTTTCAGAACTTGGCATATGTTGGGTATAAAAAGTCGTAATTTCAAACTGCGAATACGTGCAGAGAGCTTGAATTTGGCTCCAAAATATGGCTCAGGCCTTGAAAGTGGGATGTTTGGGATATTTTGAAAACTGCAGGGGAGTTTGAACAAAATGTGACTAACTGCCGCTTTCAGTACTTGGCATATGTTGGGTATAAAAAGTCGTAATTTCAAACTGCGAATACGTGCAGAGAGCCAGAATTTGGCTCCAAAATATGGCTCATGCCTCGAAATTGGGATATTTGGGATATTTCGAAAACTGCAGGGGAGTTTGTGCGAAATGTGACTCACTGCCGCTTTCAGGACTTGGCATATGTTGGGTATAAAAAGTCGTAATTTCAAACTGCGAATACGTGCATAGAGCCAAAATTTGGCTCCAAAATATGGCTAAGGCCTCGAAATTGGGATGTTTGGGATATTTTGAAGACTGCAGGGGGGTTTGGGACAAATGTGACCAAACGCCGCTTTCAGTACTTGGCATATGTTGGGTATAAAAAGTCGTAATTTCAAACTGCGAATACGTGCAGAGAGCCAGAATTTGGCTCCAAAATATGGCTCAGGCCTCGAAATTGGGATACTTTGGATATTTCGAAAACTGCAGGGACGGTTTGGGACAAATGTGACCAAACGCCGCTTTCAGTACTTGGCATATGTTGGGTAAAAAAAAGTCGTAATTTCAAACTGCGAATACGTGCAGAGAGCCAGAATTTGGCTCCAAAATATGGCTCAGGCCTCGAAATTATGATGTTTGGGATATTTTGAAAACTGCAGGGGGTTTGAGACAAATGTGACCAAACGCCGCTTTCAGTACTTGGCATATGTTGGGTATAAAAAAGTGGTAATTTCAAACTGCGAATACGTGCAGAGAGCCAGAATTTGGCTCCAAAATATGGCTCAGGCCTCGAAATTGGGATATTTGGGATATTTCGAAAACTGCAGGGGAGTTTGTGCGAAATGTGACTCACTGCCGCTTTCAGTACTTGGCATATGTTGGGTATAAAAAGTCGTAATTTCAAACTGCGAATACGTGCAGAGAGCCAGAATTTGGCTCCAAAATATGGCTCAGGCCTCGAAATTGGGATATTTGGGATATTTCGAAAACTGCAGGGAGTTTGTGCAAATGTGACTCTCTGCCGCTTTCAGTACTTGGCATATGTTGGGTATAAAATGTCGTAATTTCAAACCGCGAATACGTGCAGAGAGCCAGAATTTGGCTCCAAAATATGGCTCAGGCCTCGAAATTGGGATGTTTGGGATATTTTGAAAACTGCAGGGGGGTTTGGAAAATGTGACTCAAACGCCGCTTTCAGTACTTGGCATATGTTGGGTAAAAAAAGTCGTAATTTCAAACTGCGAATACGTGCAGAGAGCCAGAATTTGGCTCCAAAATATGGCTCAGGCCTCGAAATTGGGATGTTTCGGATATTTTGAAAACTGCAGGGGGGTTTGGGAAAATGTGACCAAACGCCGCTTTCAGTACTTGGTATATGTTGGGTAAAAAAAAGTCGTAATTTCAAACTGCGAATACGTGCAGAGAGCCAGAATTTGGCTCCAAAATATGGCTCAGGCCTCGAAATTATGATGTTTCGGATATTTTGAAAACTGCAGGGGGGTTTGGGAAAATGTGACCAAACGCCGCTTTCAGTACTTGGTATATGTTGGGTAAAAAAAGTCGTAATTTCAAACTGCGAATACGTGCAGAGAGCCAGAATTTGGCTCCAAAATATGGCTCAGGCCTCGAAATTATGATGTTTGGGATATTTTGAAAACTGCAGGGGGTTTGGGACAAATGTGACCAAACGCCGCTTTCAGTACTTGGCATATGTTGGGCATAAAAAAGTCGTAATTTCAAACTGCGAATACGTGCAGAGAGTCAGAATTTGGCTCCAAAATATTGCTCAGGCCTCGAAATTGGGATATTTGGGATATTTCGAAAACTGCAGGGGAGTTTGTGAGAAATGTGACTCACTGCCGCTTTCAGTACTTGGCATATGTTGGGTATAAAAAGTCGTAATTTCAAACTGCGAATACGTGCATAGAGCCAGAATTTGGCTCCAAAATATGGCTAAGGCCTCGAAATTGGGATGTTTGGGATATTTTGAAAACTGCAGGGGGGGTTTGGGACAAATGTGACCAAACGCCGCTTTCAGTACTTGGCATATGTTGGGTATAAAAAGTCGTAATTTCAAACTGCGAATACGTGCAGAGAGCCAGAATTTGGCTCCAAAATATGGCTCAGGCCTCGAAATTGGGATGTTTGGGATATTTTCGAAAACTGCAGGGGAGTTTGTGCGAAATGTGACGCCGCTTTCAGTACTTGGCATATGTTGGGTAAAAAAAAGTCGCTGCGAATTCAGAGACAGAATTTGGCTCCAAAATATGGCTAGGCCTCGAAATTGGGATGGGATATGAAAACTGCAGGGGGGTTTCAAATGTACGCCGCTTTCAACTTCATATGTTGGGTATAAAAAAATTTCAAACTGCGAATACGTGCATAGAGCCAGAATTTGGCTCCAAAATATGGCTCAGGCCTCGAAATTGGGATGTTTGGGATATTTTGAAAACTGCAGAGGGGTTTGGGACAAATGTGACCAAACGCCGCTTTCAGTACTTGGTATATGTTGGGTAAAAAAAAGTCGTAATTTCAAACTGCGAATACGTGCAGAGAGCCAGAATTTGGCTCCAAAATATGGCTCAGGCCTCGAAATTATGATGTTTGGGATATTTTGAAAGCTGCAGGATGGTTTGAGACAAATGTGACCAAACGCCGCTTTCAGTACTTGGCATATGTTGGGTATACAAAAGTGGTAATTTTAAACTGCGAATACGTGCAGAGAGTCGGAATTTGGCTCCAAAATATTGCTCAGGCCTCGAAATTGGGATATTTGGGATATTTCGAAAACTGCAGGGGAGTTTGTGAGAAATGTGACTCACTGCCGCTTTCAGTACTTGGCATATGTTGGGTATAAAAAAGTCGTAATTTCAAACTGCGAATACGTGCAGAGAGCCAGAATTTGGCTCCAAAAATGGCTCAGGCCTCGAAATTGGGATATTTGGGATATTTCGAAAACTCCAGGGGAGTTTGTTCGAAATGTGACTCACTGCCGCTTTCAAGACTTGGCATATGTTGGGTATAAAATGTCGTAATTTCAAACCGCGAATACGTGCATAGAGCCAGAATTTGGCTCCAAAATATGGCTCAGGCCTCGAAATTAGGATGTTTGGGATATTTTGAAAACTGCAGGGGGGTTTGGGACAAATGTGACCAAACGCCGCTTTCAGTACTTGGTATATGTTGGGTAAAAAAAAGTCGTAATTTCAAACTGCGAATACGTGCAGAGAGCCAGAATTTGGCTCCAAAATATTGCTCAGTCCTCGAAATCGGGATGTTTGGGATATTTTGAAAACTGCAGGGGGGTTTGGGACAAATATGACCAAACGCCGCTTTCAGTACTTGGCATATGTTGGGTATAAAAAAGTCGTAATTTCAAACTGCGAATACGTGCAGAGAGTCAGAATTTGGCTCCAAAATATTGCTCAGGCCTCGAAATTGGGATATTTGGGATATTTCGAAAACTGCAGGGGAGTTTGTGAGAAATGTGACTCACTGCCGCTTTCAGTACTTGGCATATGTTGGGTATAAAAAGTCGTAATTTCAAACTGCGAATACGTGCAGAGAGCCAGAATTTGGCTCCAAAATATGGCTCATGCCTCAAAATTGGGATATTTGGGATATTTCGAAAACTGCAGGGGAGTTTGTGCGAAATGTGACTCACTGCCGCTTTCAGGACTTGGCATATGTTGGGTATAAAATGTCGTAATTTCAAACCGCGAATACGTGCATAGAGCCAGAATTTGGCTCCAAAATATGGCTAAGGCCTCGAAATTGGGATGTTTGGGATATTTTGAAAACTGCAGGGGGGTTTGGACAAATGTGACCAAACGCCGCTTTCAGTACTTGGCATATGTTGGGTATAAAAAAGTCGTAATTTCAAACTGCGAATACGTGCAGAGAGCCAGAATTTGGCTCCAAAATATGGCTCAGGCCTCGAAATTGGGATATTTGGGATATTTCGAAAACTGCAGGGGAGTTTGTGCGAAATGTGACCACACTGCCGCTTTCAGTACTTGGCATATGTTGGGTATAAAAAGTCGTAATTTCAAACCGCGAATACGTGCAGAGAGCCAGAATTTGGCTCCAAAATATGGCTCAGGCCTCGAAATTGGGATGTTTGGGATATTTTGAAAACTGCAGGGGGGTTTGGGACAAATGTGACCAAACCCCGCTTTCAGTACTTGGTATATGTTGGGTAAAATAAAGTCGTAATTTCAAACTGCGAATACGTGCAGAGAGCCAGAATTTGGCTCCAAAATATGGCTCAGGCCTCGAAATTGGGATGTTTGGGATATTTTGAAAACTGCAGGGGGGTTTGGGACAAATGTGACAAACTGCCGCTTTCAGTACTTGGCATATGTTGGGTAAAATAAAGTCGTAATTTCAAACTGCGAATACGTGCAGAGAGCCAGAATTTGGCTCCAAAATATTGCTCAGTCCTCGAAATCGGGATGTTTGGGATATTTTGAAAACTGCAGGGGGGTTTGGGACAAATATGACCAAACGCCGCTTTCAGTACTTGGCATATGTTGGGTATAAAAAGTCGTAATTTCAAACTGCGAATACGTGCAGAGAGCCAGAATTTGGCTCCAAAATATGGCTCAGGCCTCGAAATTGGGATGTTTGGGATATTTTGAAAACTGCAGGGGAGTTTGTGTGAAATGTGACTCACTGCCGCTTTCAGTACTTGGCATATGTTGGGTATAAAAAGTCGTAATTTCAAACTGCGAATACGTGCAGAGAGCCAGAATTTGGCTCCAAAATATGGCTCAGGCCTCGAAATTGGGATATTTGGGATATTTCGAAAACTGCAGGGGAGTTTGTGCGAAATGTGACTCACTGCCGCTTTCAGGACTTGGCATATGTTGGGTATAAAATGTCGTAATTTCAAACCGCGAATACGTGCATAGAGCCAGAATTTGGCTCCAAAATATGGCTCAGGCCTCGAAATTGGGATGTTTGGGATATTTTGAAAACTGCAGGGGGGTTTGGGACAAATGTGACCAAACGCCGCTTTCAGTACTTGGCATATGTTGGGTATAAAAAAGTCGTAATTTCAAACTGCGAATACGTGCAGAGAGCCAGAATTTGGCTCCAAAATATGGCTCAGGCCTCGAAATTATGATGTTTGGGATATTTTGAAAGCTGCAGGATGGTTTGAGACAAATGTGACCAAACGCCGCTTTCAGTACTTGGCATATGTTGGGTATACAAAAGTGGTAATTTTAAACTGCGAATACGTGCAGAGAGTCGGAATTTGGCTCCAAAATATTGCTCAGGCCTCGAAATTGGGATATTTGGGATATTTCGAAAACTGCAGGGGAGTTTGTGAGAAATGTGACTCACTGCCGCTTTCAGTACTTGGCATATGTTGGGTATAAAATATCGTAATTTCAAACCGCGAATACGTGCATAGAGCCAGAATTTGGCTCCAAAATATGGCTCAGGCCTCGAAATTGGGATGTTTGGGATATTTTGAAAACTGCAGGGGGGTTTTGGACAAATGTGACCAAACACCGCTTTCAGTACTTGGCATATGTTGGGTATAAAAAAGTCGTAATTTCAAACTGCGAATACGTGCAAAGAGCCAGAATTTGGCTCCAAAATATTGCTCAGTCCTCGAAATCGGGATGTTTGGGATATTTTGAAAACTGCAGGGGGGTTTGGGACAAATATGACCAAACGCCGCTTTCAGAACTTGGCATATGTTGGGTATAAAAAGTCGTAATTTCAAACTGCGAATACGTGCAGAGAGCTTGAATTTGGCTCCAAAATATGGCTCAGGCCTTGAAAGTGGGATGTTTGGGATATTTTGAAAACTGTAGGGGAGTTTGAACAAAATGTGACTAACTGCCGCTTTCAGTACTTGGCATATGTTGGGAATAAAAAGTCGTAATTTCAAACTGCGAATACGTGCAGAGAGCCAGAATTTGGCTCCAAAATATGGCTCATGCCTCAAATTTGGGATATTTGGGATATTTCGAAAACTGCAGGGGAGTTTGTGCGAAATGTGACTCACTGCCGCTTTCAGGACTTGGCATATGTTGGGTATAAAATGTCGTAATTTCAAATCGCGAATACGTGCATAGAGCCAAAATTTGGCTCCAAAATATGGCTAAGGCCTCGAAATTGGGATGTTTGGGATATCTTGAAGACTGCAGGGGGGGTTTGGGACAAATGTGACCAAACGCCACTTTCAGTACTTGGTATATGTTGGGTAAAAAAAAGTCGTAATTTCAAACTGCGAATACGTGCAGAGAGCCAGAATTTGGCTCCAAAATTTGGCTCAGGCCTCGAAATTGGGATACTTTGGATATTTCGAAAACTGCAGGGACTGTTTGGGACAAATGTGACCAAACGCCACTTTCAGTACTTGGAATATGTTGGGTAAAAAAAAGTCGTAATTTCAAACTGCGAATACGTGCAGAGAGGCAGAATTTGGCTCCAAAATATGGCTCAGGCCTCGAAATTATGATGTTTGGGATATTTTGAAAGCTGCAGGATGGATTGAGACAAATGTGACCAAACGCCGCTTTCAGTACTTGGCATATGTTGGGTATACAAAAGTGGTAATTTTAAACTGCGAATACGTGCAGAGAGTCGGAATTTGGCTCCAAAATATTGCTCAGGCCTCGAAATTGGGATATTTGGGATATTTCGAAAACTGCAGGGGAGTTTGTGAGAAATGTGACTCACTGCCGCTTTCAGTACTTGGCATATGTTGGGTATAAAAAGTCGTAATTTCAAACTGCGAATACGTGCAGAGAGCCAGAATTTGGCTCCAAAATATGGCTCATGCCTCAAAATTGGGATATTTGGGATATTTCGAAAACTGCAGGGGAGTTTGTGCAAAATGTGACTCTCTGCCGCTTTCAGGACTTGGCATATGTTGGGTATAAAATGTCGTAATTTCAAACCGCGAATACGTGCACAGAGCCAAAATTTGGCTCCAAAATATGGCTCAGGCCTCGAAATTATGATGTTTCGGATATTTTGAAAACTGCAGGGGGGTTTGGGAAAATGTGACCAAACGCCGCTTTCAGTACTTGGTGTATGTTGGGTAAAAAAAAGTCGTAATTTCAAACTAAGAATACGTGCAGAGAGCCAGAATTTGGCTCCAAAATATGGCTCAGGCCTCGAAATTATGATGTTTCGGATATTTTGAAAACTGCAGGGGGGTTTGGGAAAATGTGACCAAACGCCGCTTTCAGTACTTGGTGTATGTTGGGT
>NW_025553327.1:0-12909 GCF_020424385.1 Procambarus clarkii
TTCTGCTTCACTATTCCCTGTTTTGTTCACCCAGTTTATTCCACTAAAATTAAAGTCACCCATGACATAAATACTGTTAGATCTAGATGCTCTAGATATTTCATCCCATAGATGCTTTGCTTCCATTCTGTCTAAATTTGGTGGCCTATATATAACTCCTATTATAATATTATTTGCTTTTTCGTTTAATTCTATCCAAATAGTTTCTGTGTGTGGCTCAGTTTTGATTCCCTCTTTGAGACTACATTTCAAATTGTCCCTAACATATATGGCTACTCCCCCTCCTCGTCTAATATATCTATCTGTGTGAAATAGTTTAAATCCATTTATCTGATATTCAGCTAATAGTTCTCTATTTTCTACATTCATCCACGTTTCGGTAAGTGCAATAATATCTATTTTTTCTGTGCTGACAAGAGCATTTAATTCATTAATTTTATTTCTTAGACTTCTACTGTTAGTGTAATATATCCTAAGTGAATTGTTATTTTGAGGCCCTTTTCTTTCCCTGATCATTTTGCCAATTCTTTTCTCCTACGAACACATAACTTTTATTACCTCCTTCCCTAAATCAATTTCCATACCACTATCTACTAACAGTTTAAACCCAAACAAACACCTCTAACCACTGGTTCCAACGAGTTCGCAACAGCAACAACCCCAGCCCTCGATAGATGCACCCCATCACGAGCATACATTTCATTTCTTCCATAGAAGTGTTCCCAGTTGTCTATGAAAGATATTGCATTTGATTTGCAATATCTTTCCAGCCGGCAATTGACAACAAGTGCCCTCGACATCCATTCATTTCCCACTCCCTTTCTGGGAAGAATGCCACATATGATCGGGATTCCTCCCTTGCTCCTAACTAATTCAATGGCTGTCCTGAATCTCTGTATTAATTCCTCACTCCTAACTCGCCCAACATCATTACCCCCTGCACTAATACAAATAATGGGTTTGTTCCCATTTCCCGTCATAATATCATTCATGTTTCCAACAATATCACCAATTCCAGCTCCCGGATAGCAAACCCTTAATCTGTTCCCCCTATCTCTGGCACAAAACGTTCTGTCTAAATACCTCACCTGGGAATGTCCCACAACCAAAATTCGCTTCGGTACCTCCTTAACTTTCTGAGCAGCCTGAGGGGCCTGCGCTCCGCCGCTCCTCGCTGATTTCCTCGCTGCAGGCGCACCACAGCACTCGTCCTCCAACACGGCAAATGAATTTGCTGTCCTTAGGGCGTCTGTAGGCGGCCTTGTCAAGGTCTTCTTAAGACCCCTGTCCTTCACGACTCTCCACGATGAGGTCTCGTCAACACTGGTCTCCTCTTTCGTTTCCTCCCGAAGTCTCGGTCGTCGTACCTCCTCCCGCAGGGAATCCATCTCTGCTATCAGAGCTCCAACCAGACTCACCAAATCCTTCACTAATCCTTCCATTATTGCAATAATAATGTTACTCTAGAGCTCCAGCTAACACAACCTCTCACTGACATCTAAAGCGACATTTTCCTTTCGAAAGTATTTAAACTTAAGGATTACAATGCAGCTTTACATGTTTGTACTTGTATAGACATTTTAAAGTTGAATGCACTAGTTAATTTGTTCAAAACATACTTAGAAGGGTCTTTCTGTTCCAGGTGTGTGAGGGCGCTACAGGTGTTTGAAGGAGCTGCAGGTGTGTGAGATGGCGCTACAGGTATGTGTGAGAGGGCGCTACAGGTGTGTGAGATGGCGCTACAGGTATGTGTGTGAGAGGGCGCTACAGGTGTGTGTGAGGGCGCTACAGGTATATGTATTCACCTAGTTGTGCTTGCGGGGGTTGAGCTTTTGCTCTTTGGTCCCGCCTCTCAACTGTCAATCAACAGGTGTACAGATTCCTGAGCCTACTGGGCTCTATCATATCTACATTTGAAACTGTGTATGGAATCAGCCTTCACTACATCACTGCCTAATGCATTCCATCTGTTAACTACTGACACTGAAAAAGTTCTTTCTAACGTCCCTGAGGCTCATGTGGGTTCTCAGTTTCCACCTGTGTCCCCTTGTTCGTGTACCACCAGTGTTGAATAGTTTATCCTTGTCTACCCGGTCGATTCCTCTGAGGATTTTGTAGGTTGTGATCATGTCTCCCCTTACTCTTCTGTCTTCCAGTGTCGTAAGGTGCATTTCCCGCAGCCTTTCCTCGTAACTCATGCCTCTTAGTTCTGGGACTAGTCTAGTGGCATACCTCTGAACTTTTTCCAGCTTCGTCTTGTGCTTGACAAGGTACGGGCTCCATGCTGGGGCCGCATACTCCAGGATTGGTCTAACATATGTGGTGTACAAGGTTCTGAATGATTCCTTACACAGGTTCCTGAAGGCTGTTCTGATGTTAGCCAGCCTCGCATTTGCCGCAGACGTTATTCTTTTTATGTGGGCTTCAGGAGACAGGTTTGGTGTGATATCAACTAATGTGTGTGTACTCACCTAATTGTGCTTGCGGGGTTGAGCTCTGGCTCTTTGGTCCCGCCTCTCAACTGTCAATCAACTGATGTACAGATTCCTGAGCCTACTGGGCTTTATCATATCTACATTTGAAACTGTGTATGGAATCAGCCTCCACATCACTGCCTAATGCATGCCATCTGTTAAGTACTGACACTGAAAGTTCTTTCTAACCTCCCTGTGGCTCATTGGGTACTCAGTTTCCACCTGTGTCCCCTTGTTCACGTACCCCCCGTGTTAAACAGTTTACCTTTATCTACCCAGTCAATTCCTCTGAGAATTTTGTTGGTAGTGATCATGTCTCCCCTTACTCTTCTGTCTTTTAGTGTCGAGGTGCATTTCTCGCCAACCCGTCCTCTTAAAAAGAACGTCACTTTTGGCTCGTATGCGCACTATGGCCAAATTTGGACGTAATTTGAAATGAAATCGACTCACAAAAGTGACGTACTGTTCCGTTTTCTGTTTCAGTCGTCCGGCCGACTCTGTAAGGTTAGAATAGATGACTTTAAATTCACGTTTTTCATACCGTTTTGAAACTTTGAGAATTTCCTGCCCACCTAACCTATCAGAGGACCCTTAACTTACTGTTGTTGAAAAAAAAAATCCCAAATTTACATTTTTTTTTCATTTTCAAATTACGTCCAAATTCGGCCATACGGGCAAACGGCCAAAAGAGACGTTCTTTTTAAGAGGACAGGTTGTTCTCGCAGCCTTTCTTCGTAACTCATGCCTCTTAGTTCTGGCTCTAGCCAGTGGCATATCTCTGAATTTTTTCAAGCTTCGCCTTGTGCTTGACAGGGTACGGGCTGCATTCTCGGGCAGCATACTCCAGGATTGGTCTTACATATGTGGTATACAAGGCTCTGAATGATTCCTTACACAGGTTCTTGAAGGTAGTTCTGATGGCCAGCCTCGCATATGCCGCAGATGTTATTCTTTTGATGTGGGCTTCAGGAGACAGGTTTGGTGTGATATCAACTAGATCCTTCTCTCTGTCCGTTTCATGAAGGACTTCATCTCCCATTCTGTATCCTGTGTCTGGCCTCCTGTTTCCACTGCCTAGTTTCATTACCTTACATTTACTCGAGTTGAAATTTAGTAGCCATTTGTTAGACCATTCACGCAATCTGTCTAGGTCATTTTAGTCTCATACTGTCTTCCTCCGTCTTAATCCTCCTCATAATTTTTGCATCATCAGCAAACAATGAGAGGAATGATTCTATACCATCTGGAAGATCATTTACATGTATAAGAAACAGTATGGGTCCAAGGACTGAACCTTGCGGGACCCTACTGGTGACTATTGAATATCGCCACTCTGAGACCTCACCCCGCACAGTGACTCGCTGCCTTCTGTTACTTAGGTACTCCCTTATCCAATGGAGTACCTTCCCTTTCACTCCTGCCTGCATCTCCAGCTTTCGCACCAGTCTCTGGTGTGGCACTGTGTCAAAGGATTTGACAATCCAAAAATATGCAGTCTGCCCACCCCTCTCTTGCTTGTCTGATTCTTGTTGCCTGATTGTGGTATTCAATTAATCCTGTGAGGCATGACTTGCCATCCCTGAAACCATGTTGGTGTTGTGACACAAAGTTCCTTCGCTCCAGATGTTCGACTAGCTTTTTTCGCACAATTTTCTCCATTTGCTTGCATGGTATGCAAGTTTGGGACACTAGCCTGTAGTTCAGTGCCTCCTGTCTATCCCCTTTCTTGTATATCGGAACTACGTTTGCTTCCTTCCATATTTCTGGCAGTTCACCTGTTACCAGTGATTTGTTTTACACTATGGAGAGTAGCAGGCACAGTGCTTCTGCTCCTTCCTTTAGTATCCATGGCGATATTCCATCTGGGCCTATAGCCTTTGTCACATCCAGCTCTAGTAAAAGCTTCCTTACATCTCCACTGGTAATCTCAAATTCCTCTAGTGGTGCCTGGTTAATTATTCCTTCTCTTATCTCTGGAACTTCTCTTTGTTCTAATGTGAAGACTTCCTGGAACTTCATATTGAGTTCCTCGCACACTTCTTTGTAATTTGTGGTGAATCTGTCTGCCCGTATCCTCAGTTTTATTACCTGTTCCTTCACTGTTGTCTTTCTCCTGATGTGGCTGTGCAGCAATTTGGGTTGGGTCTTAGCCTTGCTTGCTATGTCGTTTTCATATTGCCCTTCTGCCTCTCTTCTCACCCTGACGTATTCATTCCTCTGTCTCTGGTAACCTTCTCAGCTCTCAAGTGTCCTGTTATTTCTATAGTTTCTCCATGCTGTTTTACTCTGGTGCTTAACTAGCTTACCTCTCTGATTAAACCATGGGTTTCTCATCTGCATTTCATTTTTTACCTTTATAACCGGGATAAACTTTTCTGCTGCCTCCTTGCACTTCTGCGTGATGTATTCCATCATGTCTTGGGCCGTCTTTCCCCTTAGCTCTGATTCCCATGTTATATCCGTTAGGAATTTTCTTATCTCCTTGTAATTTCCCTTATGGAATGCTAGCCTTTTTCTTTCAGTTCCCTTTCTCGAGTACTTTAGCCTCTCTTCGACCAGATACTCAAACGTCAGTACACTGTGATCGCTCATTCCTACTGGGGCCTCGAAGTCAATTTCCTTTATGTCGGAGTCATTTAAAGTGAAGACTAGGTCGAGTCTCGCTGCTTCATCGTTTCCCCTCATCCTAGTGGGTTCCCTGACATGTTGTCTTAGAAAGTTTCTTGTCACCACCTTCACTAGTTTGGCTCTCCATGTATCCTCTCCTCCGTGCGGTTCTGTGTTCTCCCAGTCTATCCTTCCTTGAATGAAGTCCCCCATGATGAGCAGATGGGATCGATTTTTACAGGCAGCAGAGCCTGCCCTCTCAATTATGTTATCTGCCATATTGTTTCTGTCATACTCTTGCCTGTGTCGTCTGTCATTTGGTGGAGGGTTCAATATCACTGCTACTACTACTATAGGTCCTCCCAAGCCTGTAAGGTAAAATTTACCCTCCCTGAACCCATGTTGATGAGTTGTCACGAAGTCTCGTCTCTCCAGATGTGTTACTAGGTTTTTTCTCATAATCTTCTCCATCACCTTGCATGGTATACAAGTTAAGGACACTGGCCTGTAGTTCAGTGCCTCTTGTCTGTCACCCTTTTTTGTATATTAGGACTACATTAGCCGTCTTCCATATTTCTGGCAAACAAAGTGCTCCTGCACACTCTTTCAATACCCAAGGTGAGATTCCGTCTGGCCCAACAGCTTTTCTCACGTCCAGCTCTAATAGGTACTTCTTGACCTCATCACTTGTAATTTCGAACCTTTCCAAGGTCGCCTGGTTTGCTGCCACCTCTCCTAGCGCAGTGACTTCACCTTGTTCTATTGTAAAGACCTCCTGGAACCTTTTGTTGAGTTCTTCACACACCTCTTTGTCATTCTCTGTGTACCTGTCCTTACCCACCCTAAGTTTCATCTCCTGTTCCTTCACTGTTGTCTTCCTCCTGATGTGACTGTGTAGTAGTTTTGGTTCGGTCATGGCTTTGTTAGCTATATCATTTTCATACCTTTTCTCAGCTGCTCTTCTCACACTAACATACTCGTTCCTGGTTCTCTGGTATCTCTCTCTACTTTCAGGTGTTCTGTTATTACGGAAGTTCCTCCATGCCCTTTTGTTCAGCTCCTTTGCTTTCATACATTCCCTAGTAAACCATGGATTCTTCTTTTGCTTCTCTATTTTTTCCTGTCGGGCCGGGACAAACCTGCTTACAGCCTCCTGACACTTTTGGGTGACATAGTCCTTCATGTCTTGTAGGGACTTGGTTCCGAGTTACGTGTCCCATTGTATTCCTTAGGAATTTATTCATCTCATTGTTTCCCTTTCGGTACGCCAGCCCTTTGTTTCCCAGTTCTTTTTTGGTGCAGATAATTCCTAGCTCAACCAGGTACTCAAAGCTCAATACACTATGATCACTCATTCCCAGAGGGGCTTCCAACTTAACTTCCCTTATATCCGACTCATTTAGGGTAAATATCAGATCAAGCAAGGCTGGTTCATCCTCTCCTCTCATTCTTGTCGGTCCCTTGACGTGTTGACTGAGAGAGTTTCTTGTTGCCACGACCAGCAGCTTAGCTCGCCATGTGTCTGGTCACCCATGTGGGTCTCTGTTCTCCCAATCTATCTTCCCATGGTTGAAGTCTCCCATGATTAGTAGTCTGGATCCGTTCCTGCTAGCCACAGAAGCTGCTCTCTATTATATTGATGGTGGCCATATTGTTTCTATCATATTCCTGTCTGGGTCTTCTGTCGTTCGGTGGGGGGTTATATATGACTACTACTATAATTTTCTGTCCTCCAGTTGCTATGGTGCCTGAAATGTAGTCACTGAAACCTTCACAGTTCTGATTTACCATCTCTTCAAAACTCCAACCTTTTCTTATCAGCAAAGCTACACCACCTCCTCCTCTCCCTTCTCTCTCTTTCCTCACTACATTGTAGTCCTGTGGAAACACTGCGATCTGTGAGAAGATCTGGTGGTTTGCCGGGTCTCGGAGGATTTTGGGGTGGGGTGTGGGGGTGCAAGGGAAGGGGGGACAGGTAGGGTGTGGGTTAAGGAGATGGGGGGGGACACAGGGAGGATACGGGGTGAGGGGGAGGAGGGATAGGGAGGGTATGGGATGAAGGGGGAGGGGGGACAGGGGGGAAAGGCGAGAGGGGTAAAAGGGGGGACATGGGGGGAGAGGTGATAGGGTCAGAATGGGGTGGGGGGGAGGGAGGGTTGGGTGAGCATTGGGTGGGGGCAGGTAGGGTGAGGGGAATGGAGGGTTTCTATGCAGAGGGGAGTGGTGGTGTTGCCCTCCCCTCTGGTGTTGCTGGGATGCTGGTTGTGGGTTCCCCTCTTGTCTCTGGGACTGTTGTGTTGAGGGCTGTGATTTCCTGGTTTGCTCCTCTCTCCCTGCGCTTCCTCCTTGCCTTTGCTGCCCTGGCTCTCTCCTCCTCCGTCCTGTCCCTCTGCAGGAATACTTTCTTGTATTCCGCCACATACTGCAGACGACTCGTCCTTTCTAAAATAACCTCTTTGGTGGCCCCTGTGTGTGTGTGTGTGTGTGTGTGTGTGGGCACTACAGATATGTGAGGAAGCTCAGGTTATAATACAGGAACACATTGCAGGTATGATATGTATACAAGTGATGTAGGTTTTAAATCATTGAGGACCACATTGGTTTTATTAACATCAAATCAGATGTTTCGTATCATAGTGCATTAATCATCAATAAAAGAACTTGAAGGGAGATTCTACTAGTCTTATATTATTGATGAAGATGCTGTTGATAATGTTCAAAGACTGACAACGACAGTAGTATCTACTGAAAATGTTTATGAACATTATTATGGAAACTAAATATATTTTCACAAGCACGGTGAAGGTCCAGCGGACATAATATTCAATTATTAAATATTCTTTGAAGTGTATGGTGGTGGTATACGATAAGTTCTTGAAGACCGAGTGTATATTATTCCAGTATATGTGACTCGTAATCATGGAATAATTTTGATAGAGCATGAACAAGTCGGCAGCAAGAATAAAAACATTAGAACAGGAATGAAGGAAACTGCAGAAGGTCTATAGGATCATACCTAGCAGCTCCTATTTATATCCACCCAAACTCAAGAGATCCTACGGCTGTTATGTTACCCTATAATTTGTTCGACAAATCAACCCTGTTACCGAACCAGTATTTACCCAAGTCTTCCCTAAACATAAACTTGTTCAATATATATATCTTGTTTCGCGTTCTGTTCAGTGAAATATGTAATACCTCATTAATATCTCCCTAGTTATGCCCATTTATCCACTTGTACACAATAATCATGTCACGCCCTAACTCTTCGCTTTTCTAGAGAATGTAAATCAAGGTTTTTGAATTTGTCCACTGTAGTATGGCGACCAAAACTGAACTGCATAATTTAAAACTGGCCTAACAAGAGCAAGATATATAAGAGCCCACGTGTCTGTACACGGTCAATGCCCCACAGGGAAGGCTATTCTTAGCAATGTGTGAAGCACAGCACAACAAACTCGAGCACCTCTCTTCCACCCCACACTCGGCACCCCACACTCGGCACCCCACACTCGGCACCCCACACTCGGCACCCCACACTCGGCACCCCACACTCGGCACCCCACACTCGGCACCCCACACTCGGCACCCCCACACTCGGCACCCCACACTCGGCACCCCACACTCGGCACCCCACACTCGGCACCCCACACTCGGCACCCCACACTCGGCACCCCACACTCGGCACCCCACACTCGGCACCCCACACTCGGCACCCCACACTCGGCACCCCACACTCGGCACCCCACACTCGGCACCCCACACTCGGCACCCCACACTCGGCACCCCACACTCGGCACCCCACACTCGGCACCCCACACTCGGCACCCCACACTCGGCACCCCACACTCGGCACCCCACACTCGGCACCCCACACTCGGCACCCCACACTCGGCACCCCACACTCGGCACCCCACACTCGGCACCCCACACTCGGCACCCCACACTCGGCACCCCACACTCGGCACCCCACACTCGGCACCCCACACTCGGCACCCCACACTCGGCACCCCACACTCGGCACCCCACACTCGGCACCCCACACTCGGCACCCCACACTCGGCACCCCACACTCGGCACCCCACACTCGGCACCCCACACTCGGCACCCCACACTCGGCACCCCACACTCAACTAGCTCCACTCCCGAGTCCGAAGGTGGACGAGATGATGGCCCTTGCCAAAGCCTGTGTGAAATTGACAATCCACATGTCCAGTTGGAACATCTCTACATTCGCGACACTCCTACACCAATTACTAATAGCCAACTACCTGCCAGCCGTTGAAATACCCCTAAATTGAGCCCATAGGTACCACAAAGTACCAGACGTCCGTCTTCCCAACAGGTTATGCCAATATCACTGGACACACAAAGATCTACCCACCCAGCCCCTCACAGAAGAAATAAACGAGGTCTCTTCCCCCCCCCCCTCATTCTGTGGGAAATTTACCGGTGAATAATTGATTTATCTTAATTTAATGTGAACTTCATTGTAATTTTATTTATTACTTCGGATTGAACTGTGTGTTTAATTTGTCACCAGTTAAATAACTTTTTCACAAATTGGGGAGGTTAATAATTATTAAATTTTGTTTTACCGTAATTAGACGGTCAACATTAATTTCACTAAGCCATAATCAATCTGTTTGTGTATATTGTTAGTATGAATGTATTATAACCTTATCTGACTGATGACTGTAAAGAGTCATCATGGAACCGGTGTAGGACACGTGAGTAGGCCAGCCACACTTGTGGTCTCGTGGTCATGCAACCTGTACTCTTACAAATAATGTCTGAATTTGGCCGTTTGACCCTATGGCCGAGAATGGATGCAATATGAACATTAACAAAAATTAAAATGTTGGATTTTTTCCCCAAAACGGTAAGTTAAGGGTCCTCTAGGAGAATTTCCTGCCCTCCTAACCTACCAAACTTTCAAAAGTCATGAAAAACGTTAATTGAAATTTACCTTCCCGAGTAATCCAGACGACTCAAACTGAAAACGGGACAGTACATCACTTTCGTGAGCCGATTTCATTTCAAATTTCATCCATTTTTGGCCAAAGCGCAGATACGAGCAAAGAGCAATGCTATTTTTAATTAGACGGGATGGTCTGTTGGTGTGGTGTTTGTTGGTGGTGTGTGTGGGGGGGGTTGGGTGTGTGGGGGTTGGGTGTGTTCAGATCAATCCGTTGGGGGTGTGGGGAGGAGGGGGAATAGGGACCAAATTTGTCCACCCTGTGACGGGTAGGGACCTCACTTGTCTTGTGTGTGTGGGTTGGGTGGGCAGATCTTGGTGTGTCCAGTTATATTTGGCATAACCTGGGGGAGAGACGGAGCTCGACGATGTAACTGAGAGGCGAGGCTCAAAGCTTCCACTACTGTGGAGTTGCTGCTTCCTCTGTGTTTGGACTGTCGATTCTGCCAATGCTAGACACAAGCCTCGGCTCTGCTACCTCCCTCAAGGCTACACTGGAGACTCGCTCCTGCTTCACTGCTAGACTGCTGCTGCTGCTGCCAATACCGGTAACGGACCTTGGAACCAGACACAATATTGTCATGAATACCGAGAGAGGCAACTGAAGCATTCTGCAACCCACTTGCCATAATATTTAATTTCTCTATAAATGAATGTGTAATGTGGCACCAGTCTACAAGAAAGGGGGAAGACAAACCGTTAAACACAGACCCGCATTACTGACAAGTATTCCCTACAAGTTAGAGAAACTGATCCGTAGCGGGCTAGTGGAACGTTTTGAACAAATAAATTTTGTTTCGAGGCGCCAACACGATTTTAATAAAGGAAAAATCCTACTTGATAAACTTGCTGGCAATGCTATAAGATGATGACAGAAATCAAACAAGACAGAAAGATGGGCAGAATGCATATTCGTCGTCTGCAAGGAAACATTTTATACGATCCTGCATGAAAGACTCGTACTGAAATTAGAGGAGCAGGCTGGCGTAACAGGAAAAGTCTTAGTGTGGTCAGAGAATATATATATCTAAAGAAGGAAGTAAAAGGGCAGACATATCAGAGTGGAGAGAGAGGTTACAAGTGGAGTACCACAAGGGTCGCTTCTAGGACCCAAACTGTTTAAAATTTATGGCAATCACCTAACAGATGAAATATTTTCCTTTATCAATATTTACAAATGATGCTAAGCTAATGAGAAGTCAGGACAGTGATTGTGAGGCATTCAATCAAATTTGGACATAATTCAGAAATGTTCTAACAAAATGGCTGTTAGTTTAACCCAGCCAAATGCAAAGTTATGAGGAAGGGAACAGGCGCACTAAGACCAGTACAGCAATATAGAATAAATGGAAAACAGATTATTTTATCGGATGGAAAAATTCTTGGAGTGGACATAACGCCATTTGTGATGCCAGAAGCTCACATTAGCAGAATAACAGCTGCATATAACGACATACTGGATAACATCCGTGTATCCTTCAGAAAATTGGACAAGGGGGGGGCTTTCCGGTCCCTATATACAGCGAAGGTGAGACGCACACTTGAATATGGATCCCGAGCATGGAACCCTTGCCTATAAATGGACAAGAAGAAACTAGAAAAGGTCCAAAGATATGCAACGAGACTCGTTCCTGAGCTGAAGGGTTTAAGCTATAAGGAAAGACAGAGAACTGGACCTTACCACACTGTAGGAAACGGGAGAGAAGGGGGAATATGATAATGTATAAAATTCTAAGGGAAATTGACAAGGCAGACAAAATAATATTGTTCAAAACAAAGAACAGCAGAACGAGGGGCCATAGAAGGAAATTAAAGACCCAAATGAGTCAGAGACGTCAGAAGGAACTTTGTCAGTGTCAGAGCTGTCAATAAGTGGAACTGGTTAAATGTTGAAGTCGTTGAAGCTAATTAAATTAAAAAAAAGGGTGTAAATATTATTCAAGCGTGAGAAAGTAGACATTGCAATAATGTAAGAATGTTTAGAAGGCTGGGTTAGGAGCCTAGCTTGACACTGCAGGCACATCTAGGTGAGTACATCTAGGCAAGTTTACACACATACATGCATGCACGAGTCCTTGCAACAGTGTATAGCACTTTAGGGTCCTTGTCCTAAGGGCCCGGGTTGATTCCCGGTCGAGACAGAGGAAATGGGCAGATTTCCTTCCACCTGATGTATCTTTTCATCCAGCAGTAAATAGATGCCTGGGAGCTATACAGCTGTTACAGGCTGCTTCCTGGTGATGTGTGTGAGAGGAAAAAACACGTGTAGTTGACATGAAAGAAAAATAATAGGGCTGGAGTCGGTAAATTACGCAACCAGCGATTCGAAAGGTGGAGTCAAAGAGCTAAGAGTTCGGCCTTACATGTTTGTTTTAGATTTAGGTACGCGGAAGGGAATGTCCATGTAGCACGGGCTATAGTGAGCCCGACCCTACAGGCACACAGTAAATACACACACAGGACGCTGAGCACCGTAATCGGTTGCTGTACCTGGCCCCTGGCCTAGACCCCAACATAAGTTACAGAAGGCGTTATGGAGCTTCCAAGCTACTAGGTGGGTGTGGTAGTGGGTTTAATGTCCAGTAGTGAAGTATGTGCTTTTAATACTGTTGGGGTTTCTCCTCTCTATTATTCTCTACCCTTACTCTGGGGTGAGCAATAGTTACGCTCAAGGTAACTCACCGTAGCCCTGCGGGTCTTCCCTCGATCCTCACGGCGCCACTGCACGCCAGGAGAGTCTCCCAGTCAATCTTAACGGCCTCTTATTAAGAAAGAGTGAGAACACGACTCGTTCACCTCGACTGTCGTGTGCCCTCCCCAACAATAGGGCTCTACGGTTAAACACAAGAT